>PVKM010034085.1:0-15693 GCA_004027735.1 Carollia perspicillata
CCTCTCTCTCCTCTCTCTCCCTCCAGTCTCTTCTCTCTCTTATGCCTGTTCCTTCCTTCCTTCCCTCAAGTCACATACCTTTGTTTTCTTTCTCCCAAGCCCTAAGGGCCCTTCTTTTGCCTCTGTAACTTTTGCCTGAGTCCATGCAGCCCAGCTGGTTCATTTTTTCTACTTCTCTGACTTTCTAAATAATTTTCTTAGCTCTGTAACTTTTGGGGCTTTGTCCTCTTTCTTATCCATCAGGTAGGGAGGGGAAAGCATGAAATTGAAGGAACTTCCTAGAAACACAGTCTGGAACTAATGCATATTTTATTGTTGGAAATGAGTCATATGGTTAGGCCCAATGTAAGGGATGCTGGGAAAATGTAATCTAGTTGTGTGCTCAGGAAAGAGAGGAAATGGATTTTTTGGTGAAAGCTAGCAGTTGTGCAAAATGATGGGGTAACACAGATGATTAATTCAAGTTTCTATAGATTATAGAGAACCCCTAGTTTCATAGGATAGAGACAATACATATATATAATCCTAATGGGAAATATCGATAGATTTTTCTATGTGCAGTGTCTTCTTTGCAGAGAGCTGTATAGATTCATGATTTAGTCTATATTTAGACAATCTCTCTCATTCATTCATTCATTCATTCAACACTTTCCTTGAATTGAGTAATCTGCATAGCTCCTCTAAAGTATATGAAGAAAGGAGTGCAAAAAACGAACTTATTTGCATGAAACAAATAGGATCTAACTTCAATTGACATAGAGTTGCACACCTGATTTTATATTGAGGTTTGTATATGTATATCCTGAAGAAGTTGGAAATAATGGAATGTTTATGATTATATTGGAATGATCTTAAAAAGTGGTTAAATATAAATAGAATTTTTATAGAATTGCAGAACTATAATTTTTAGAGATGACAATTGGAGATGACACTCTAAATACAGGAGCAATGTAATTGTATATTGTACAATCCCAGTGTTCGGGGAATGGAGAAGTCAACTCACAGGACATAGTCATCAGAATTTGCTCCTGTACCTTCATGTCCCATTGTGGGAGGATGAGCCTTTCCTGTTCATTAGTGCTTGTTTTAAGGCACCGGTCGTAAGCCTCCTGAAACCACCACTGTACACGTTTTCGTAATCATCATCAAATATTGTTACAATTTTACTTTGATTATATTATTTCACACAATTACTATTTTGTATTCATTGTATAATTACATGGGTTTCTGTTCAACAGAAATTTTCTTTTTCTTTTATCAAGATAATATCCATAAATACAGAAAGTTGAATTGCAAAAACTAAAGGCATAAATTGTGCAGAACACATATTTTAATATTACATGTTCTTCAATATAGTATTATATTTTTCTATATATTGTTTATAGTATGGAGAGCAGTTTAATATTATAACTTTTATTGGGAGCCTTTGAAATTTGGTTTGCTTCCATTCCAGATAAATAAAACCAATGAGAAGTGAGAAAGATTTGTTTTGAGAGTGTATAGTGATAACTTTCTAATATTAAAAAAAATACTACAATTTTAGGCAGTTCTAAAGAAGTGAGACATAGTATGGCCTCATTAAGGAGGCTGTGCAAGATGCTGGCTGTATGTATAAGACATTCTAGTCCATCGTTTGAAATATGTGCTTTATGATTAAAATGTGTGATGAGATCCATTTACTCTCTTGGAACAGGATTTTTATATCTTGGAACAGGATTTGATTCATGATATATCACATCTGTATAAAATTTTTGGAAATAACAGGTTGCCAGTTCTATAGTTTTTAATGATATCCTACCTGGAAATGACAATCAAGAAATGGGAGTAAACAGAAATCAGCATAGTTGGGAATCAGCATAATAGGGAATGATAGTTCCCTATTAGTCCCTATGTCCCTACTTATCATTTGTTGGGGCACCCACACATCAAATAATCCAACTGCATGGAGTCAGGACAAACTCTTTTTCCAGTCAGGATAAGTATAGATAACAAGGGATCTGAGCACAGGCCTCTGCCATTGTTAGCATGTGTGGCTGGGGAAACTCACCTGAGTTGGGCAAATCAAATCAAGCTCGAGTATCAAATCTAACTTCTGGGAATAAAACAGGTGAGGAGCCTTGCCACCTCCCACCCACCTTCATGCTGGATTAGAGAACAACCAGTTGTCTCCAAGTCCTAGTAAAGTATTCTTATATACCAATGACCCTGGCAGCTTCAATCATGCAGGCTGAATATACAGAGTAGCGGTGGTAAGTAGGAAGGCTCCAACTTGATGATCATTAGCTCTTCAAGCTGCACACAAAAAAGATCCCGTCTGAAGGCCACGGCTCCATAGTAGCTCTATAGACAACTGGGCCTGGTTCTGTTTTTCCTAACTTTATGAGAACCAGAGACAAAGTTATTTCTGACATCTGCATTGTCTTGGAGATGCAGGAGCTGATTCGATTTTTGTCACCAAAGCAGTAAAATGGGTCCAGGTAAAATACATTTCAACACTCAGCTTATTGGAGGAGGGGATTTGCATCTGCTAGATAACAAAGTGACATTAAATTTCTCTTAGAAAGTAAACTATTAATGTGAAACAAACAATACTTTTATGATTTTCAAGAAAAGGAAACAAACCTTCACATGTAGCAATAAATTTACTTCCAAATGTTAATATACTGAAATCAATACAATTATATTTAGTATAGGTACATAAGAATGAGAATGATCTTTTTTGGATTTTTGTTGGCTAAATTTGAATTAAAAATATATTATTAGCATTGGTTTACTATGCTGGTATAACCATATCATATGATAATTAAAACACTGAATTCTAACTTTTATGAAAATTAGGAATTGATTTTATTCTACCTCAATAAATCATTGCATGAAAAGAAGAGGAATGAGAAAACTAATTAAAAAATCTTTAAAAGAATCTCTCTTTTTTTCTTAAACACTGGGTACTATATTTAGTAACTACCATTTTACTTATGCAACTCGGCTCATGCAGTTTTTAACATGTTACTGGAGCCTATTATTACTGGATTCTACTATTTAAGTCTTTATAATAGATCAGCAAAATGGGAAAATACACCTTTGCTGCTATTTCATAAAACAGAT
Source organism: Carollia perspicillata (assembly GCA_004027735.1). Lineage (NCBI taxonomy): Eukaryota > Metazoa > Chordata > Mammalia > Chiroptera > Phyllostomidae > Carollia > Carollia perspicillata. The sequence continues at coordinate 3,106 of PVKM010034085.1, forward strand.
TTCAGCTTCCTCTATAATAATTTAAAGATTATGATCAAGTTTCCCAGTCAAGCAGATGCTGCAAGTAGACATTCGTGGAAGAAAAAAAAAGCTGAAGTATTGTTTTTGGTGAATGCAAATTTGTTCTCTTCCTCAGTTTATAACATGTTTCTGTGTGGTGATTTGTGACAGTAGAGGGAAGACAATTATCATCAAATCCTAGAAAAAATATGTATGTTAAACCCATTTTTTTCTCTATCACCTGTAGCCTTTATTGATGACGCTGTCTCAGCTCATCCTGGATGATGTACTCAGTATAGTCCTCATTTCTGTCTTGGTAAGGTATTTATGGCGGGTAAAAAAAAACACACTTGAATTAGAAAGTTGGAATGAGGCTCTGGTGAGGTCTGTTTAAAAATAGAACTTAATGAAAATTGAGTAAAATTAATTGTTTCTGAAGTGCTGTTTTTCACTTTATTTAAAATTTCTTTTCCAAAAATTTTATAGCAAGCCTAAGTTGCCTATAGTAACAATTAAGTCTGAAGCCAGAATATATCTTGTATATGTCTTTTTATTCTCTTTTCAGTTTTTTTGAATTATTACATAATTTCCTGTAAGTCACAATTGGATTGAATTTTCTTATAGAACCTATATTTTTAATATTTTTGGATTACTTCCTTAAGTGAGCTCTTCCTGCTTCCTCTAAGTATAGAAAAGAGCCTTCCTTGTTTGCATGCCTTTTCCAAATTGTTTGTGGCATTTATGCCTTATTACTTACTTACTTACTTAATTAATTAATTAATCCAGGAAGTCAACTCTGACATCTCAACTGCTGAGGTTTCCCCAATTATTTTGTGTCAGAAAACTGGCAGAGATGAACAGGAGTTCTATAAAAATTGTACAGGGTATTAATATATCATAGTTTCTGTAGCAACATTTTCTGTGTTGAGTTTTATATTTTCCTCACAATAGGATGTTTGACAGATTTGGGATACTGTGAAATGGATGCTCATTCTAGTCCAGGATTCCCTGCACAGCTGAGAGCTGGGGACTCAGAGAGAAGGGGGTCATCACATGCAGTATATTCTATTTTTTTCTGCCAGTCTACGGTGGGGAGTTTGGAAGCTTCCATTTTTCCAGAAACACATCTCTTGGACTAAATTTTGACCTTGCCAAGATTTTACTCGCCTTTATCAAGATCCCATTGTCATGAATTATGACTTGAGTTTATGAAATTCACCCTTCGAAGGAAAGGAAGGGGGGATTGTGCTGAATTCTTCTCTGAAATCAGAATCTTTTCAGATGGTGCTTGGATTTTGCACTGTCACATATCTGAGCTGCAGAAAGACAATTTCTCCTGCTCCTCCCCAAATTCCTCGCTCTGCCTTTTCTGGGCAACCTTTTATATACCCACCAGTTCATCATCTCATATAGAAAATAAAACTTCCTTGATTTTGTTATTGACTGCAATTCATAACTGACTTCTGAGTAAAAAAGGACTGCTACTATGATTCCCATGATATTTAATTTGCTTTACTGTTTAATTCAACGAGATTCCAGATTTGGTTAGACAACTGACATACTAAGGTTATATTTTTTCCTACTTTGAAAATGCTCATTTACTTCTTCCTCATAGCTTTAAAGCACAGGAAAGTAATTCTCTTATGATCATAATCTCCCTGTTTCAGATAATGATGTCACCTTTTGAGAAATAATAAAGTACTTTTACAAGGTCAAGAATAGGTTAGGAAAATAGTGGCTTCTATTTATGTGTGATGAAGATGTATGTTTTTAATCTTTAGGGTTAAAACATACTGTATTACAAATGTTGTATTGTTAAATGCAATAGAGTAGGCTTTGTATCTTCACTAATTCTGTAATAAAAGAATGAAAGCCTAATAGATATTTTATAATTCAAACATTAACTGAAATTTAGTCAGGTTGTCTTGAAGCATCTTTATACTATGAAAACATTATGCCATTCTTAGTCCTGAATGAATATAATCCAAATTTACTATGTTGTTAAATAGTACTCTAGGTTAAGCACCTCCCTCTTATTTTTATCAGCCATAACATTTTTGCAGCTTTGAATATTATTTGAATATTATAGCTGCAACAGAGACCTTACTGCCTTCTAGTCCATTGTAGCATTCCATTTATTACTTATTATGTACTCTGTCTGTTGTACTACTGCAAAAATTTTAGTATGCCTAGATCTTTTTTAAGTTCCTTTAAACATGCTCGTGACTACAGTGCTGTAAAGAAAATCATGAGTAAAGGTGCTGCTAGTTTGTTTCAAACATCCATTTTCCTATAAATTTCCCTATGGACATTTTCATTGCTAATTACCAGTTAGTTTAACACAACTCTCTTTGCAAGAAAATACATAATCACATTCTAATAGCAATTATCTGTGAAATAGTATACTGTTTAGATATTTGTGAAAAACTAGATTTCCATCTATACAAAAATGTTCAGTATGTTCCTCTAACCTTGTAACCTCCATAGTCAATACAGATAAAAAAATTTTAATTCTTTCTATTATAAAAGGATTGAGTATCCTAAAATTTTTATTTGCTGTTCTTTAAACCTTTGAAGGCATTTTGGATGCAATTTAATGAACATAGTTTTATAGCTATCCAGAAAAAAATAACATGCTATTTATTGTTAATACCTGGAAAATTTACTGAATTCCCATTTTTTATCTATTTTATAACAAACTGGTTATATTTTTGAAGCAAATTAATGGAGAGTGTAAGTTCTGTGGCAAATAACCCAACAGTTGTTTGGTCTAATATCATGTTTTGTGTTAGTTTTATGAAAATACAAATGCTTTTTGTCTTGGGAATTTTTAAAAAATTGTTATTTTAAAATAGACTTTCTGCTATTGCTTTGAGGAAACACTGAAGTTTTTACATTTTCTGGCCAATCGGTCGACTTAACTTTGCAACCATAATTTATTATGGTCACATTTATGAATATTTTATATTAATATTCATAATTTTATTTTTATAGCAAAGATTTTCTCAAAATGAGATTGCATAAGTATTCACCTGTGGTTTTCTCTTACTGTGAGTTTTGTTTTGTTTTGTCTTGACCATTTACATTTCAATAAACCTGAAATTTATTTTTATATGTAATTTTAGGATGAATTTGTTTTTTTCTCTTGATTTCATTAACTGTTTGCCCTCAAGCTATTAAATAAATACTTTGTTTTCTCACTACTCTTTGGAATGATTATATTATAATTATATACTTATATACACCTGTCTCTTCCTTTATATAATTATAACTTATAATAATTTTTCAAATTTTATTGTAATATCTGACATATTCAAAATATTATTATTACCTGGTTTCTGTCATTAATGGGAATCCTTGTGGTATTTCATAATTTAAAATGACATCAACTTTTGGTTTTCTGTATCATGTTAAGAAGTATCCTTGTGCTTCTCCTGTGCTAATTAGATCATTACTTTGACATCTGAAAAAATAAACAGATTTTTTTCTTTTGTCTTACTGGCATTGAATTTTATTATTAATAGATATCCTAATATTAAGCTGTGTTTGTATTTTTGGCCATGTGTACTGTTTAATATGAACAGTGTAAATAAATGACTATAATATGAATAAAAGTAATAATTGATTTCTCTGTTTTAGAATGTAAATATTTAAATTAAATCAGAAAGCAGAATGCCTTAGAGACTTCACAATTTACAATGTTTTGCTTTGTGTGGTAGAAATTATATATGAGGTCTCTCCAGAAAAAGGCCAGTTGTAGTAAATGTAAGAATAGTTTGTGTGACATCAATATAACCTGACAGCCAAGGAGAGTGGACTGGAATGCACATGTATGAACACTGATGACTTCACTGTACTAGTCAGTGAGGGCAGTAGACGCTGTGAGTGAGCATGTGTACTGTGTGGCCGTCACATTCAAGATGACTGAGTAAGTAGAGTAATGAATCTGCATCAGATTTTGTGTGAACCTTTAACATTCCTCACTGGAAACTATTCAGATGATTTAGAAGGCCACAGCTATGAGCAACTGGTTATTGGCAGCTTCATCATGACAACACACCTGCTCATGCACCACATCTTGTGCAGTTTTTTTGAGAAATATCGAATCACTCAGGTGACTCCGCCCCCACATAGCCCATATTTGACACCCTGTGAGTTTTGAGTTTTCCCAAAACTCAAATCATCTTTGAAAGGGAAGAGATTTCAGACCCTCACTGAGATTCAGAAAAATACAATGGGGCAGCTGATGGAGACTGGGAGAACTTGGTGAGGTCCCAAGCTGCCTACTTTGAAGGGGACTGAGGCATCATTGTCCTATGTACAGTGTTTCTTGTATTTTCTATCTTCTTCAATAAATATCTGTATTTTTCATATTATGTGGCTGTATACCTTCAGGACAGACCTTGTACATTCCAAGCAATATTAACAGTTATTTCCATGATGGATTATATTTTCTAAAAGACTGTTGTTCTCAGAAATAACTATGGGAAGAAAAGATTAAATCACAAATATTTATTAAAAGAATTTATGGACCATATATCACAGACTATTTTTGCCTTTAACCACATGACTATTTTAAAATCCAATTTTATAACTACAATTACACTTTGATATTTCTATTGAACTCTTATTAAACATTTTGTGAATGTTTTTTATTAGTCATAACTAATGGTATTTATGAGAAATCTATGTTCAAATAAATGCAAAGAAAACAATCTATGATTACTTACACAACATAAATTAAAAGAGAGCAATATGAAGCATGATGAACATTCCTTGTTGGGAAACAATAAGCCAAAAATTTTCACAGGCCCTTCACAGATCAAAATGGAGACAGTTGGATTTATGGAACATTTTCACGAGGCAAAGAAGAATGGCTACTGATGGTCCTGGTCTCACCAAGTTGTATCCTCACTTTTGTTTTTCAGTAGCTGCTTTAGGAAATAAATGTAGAAAAACAAATATATTTAATATCTTATTTCAATTATTTGTCATTAAAAATCTGATCTTTTTCAGATCTTTTGAAAAAAATTAAAATAATTTTATATCATTTTTGTTAAAGAGGGTTAACAAATGATGGAGTTTTTTTAGCTTTCTTGACATGTATGACATTTTAAAAATTATTTTTAAGAAACATAGTTATATCCTTCAAAGATTTATAATTGTGAAGAGCTAAGAATCAAAGATTAGTGCATAACTTCTTTAACCCTTAACAAGTCAAATGGATAAGCGCTATTATAATTGCCCTTATGCAAATATGAAACTGAGGCACTGACAGTTTAAATAGGTTGTCTCAGGTCACTCAATTGGCAAGAGACAGAGCTGTGATTCAAGTCTCAGGAGATCCAGCCTCAGCTTATAAATGTATAAGCCCATGTTGGTATCATATGTCTAACATGTTCCCAGAATGTTATGGTATAGTGAGATTTATGTCATGAAGTTCTCATAATGAGAATTAAATTGGAAAAATTTATCATAACATACTTCCTGGGGAGAATAGGGTGAAAAATATTCTACTGTTTTTTTAAAAAACCTGCTTTGAACTCGATTCTTCTCTGTAGTGAACTTGAGCTATAACAGAATTCTCACTAGATTATAATTCAAAGAAATTTCTGCCTTTTCTTAAAGTAAAACATTCATCATAAAATGAATGTGAGAGACAGTGAGATATCTGTCTAGATAAATAATTTATGGTTGAATGTAAAAAGGTAAGATTTAGATGTAAGGTTTAGGGACAGATTGAGAATTATTTCTTTCTCAGCTTGCCAAAAGCTGTTAGATTGTCACAGAGGACAGACTGAAAGAAATACTGCATCTCCCTATTCCCCAGCAATATCATGACTAGCATCATTGCTGTCATGATGAAACATTTGAACTATACTTTTAAAGTAGAGCAGATATGAGGAAAGAGACAAGTATTATGAAAATTTTTATTTCTATTTTAATAGTATATTTTTTAAAAAAGAAGTACTTCCTAACAGGCTTGTTACAACTAAGATTATTAATAACACATTTACAATATATTTACAAAAGAAATATTCATAACCAAAGAAGGAGGTTATAACTATGCAGTTATGTTAATAAACTTGTATCGAACATGTGGTACTTCGTCAAAATCTTCCCACTGATTATCTTATTTAGTCTTCACCACTATCCTCATTTTATAAAGGAGGAAAGAGAAGCCAAAAATGTTAATAGAATTTTTTAAAGATTTTATTTATTTATTTTTAGAGAAAAAGGAAGGGAGGGAGAAATAGAGTAAGAGAAACATCGATATGAGAGAGAAACATTGATCAGTTGCCTCCTGTTGGTTGCCTCTCATCTGTGCCCAGACCAGGGACTGAACCTGCAATCCAGGCTTGTGCCCCGACTGGGAATTGAACCAGTGACCTTTTGCTTCACAGGACAATGCCCAACCAATTGAGCCACACCAGTCAAGGCTGTAGAATTTTAATGAGAAGATCCAACTCAAATCTAGTTCTGCCTAATCACAAATCTGCTGATTACATATATTTACAATGTCATTAAACATTTGCTCATCTCTGTGGGTCATTATGCAGCTCACTTTAATATACACTGCACAGAAGCTGCACCACTTTACATTCTCATCAGCAGTAAACAAGGGTTCCAATTTCTTCACATCCTTGCCAACACTTGTTATCTCTTGTCTTTTTTGTGATAGCTATTTGAATAGGTGTGAGGTGATATCTCATTGTGGTTTTGAGTTGCACTTCCCTGTTGATTAGTGATGTTGAGTATCTTTTCATGTAATGGTTGGCCATTTCTATATCTTCTTTAGAAAAAATATTCAGTTTCTCTCCCCACTTTTTAATTGGGTTGCTAATTTGCTGTTGAGTTGCTTGTGTGAGTTTTTAATATATTTTGAAGATTAACCCCTTATGAGATATATGGTTTGAAAATACTTTCTCCCATTCTGTAGGTTGCCTTTGATTTTGTTGACAGTTTCCTTTGTTGTGCAGAAGCTTTTAAGTTTGATGTAGTCCTTTTTATAATTTTTATTTATTTTTTTGGTTATGTTGTTTGACCTATTTGTGTCAAATTCAAAGTTATTGTCATGATCCATGTTAGGAGCTTACCCTCTTTTTTTTGTGTGTGTCTAGGAGTTTTACACTTTCAGGTCTTAAATTTAAGTCTTTAGTCCATTTTGTGTCGATTTCTTGTATAGTCTAAGATACAGGTATACTTTTATTTTGCATGTGTCTGTCCAGTTTCCAAGCACCATTTATTGAAGAGACTATCCTTTCCTCATTGTATATTCTTGGCTCCTTTTTCACAAATTAATTGACAATATCTGAATGGTTTTACTTCTGGGCTCTTCATTTCATTTATTTTGCCAATATCATACTCTTTAATTACTATGGATTTGTAATGTAGTTTGAAGTCAGGAAATGTGATGCCTCTAGTTTTGTTCTTTCTCAAGATATCTTTGTCTATTCAGTGTTTTTGTGGTTCCATGCAATTATTAGAATTATTTTTCTAATTCTGTGAAAAATGCCATTGGAGTCTTGATAGGGATTGTGTTAAACTTGTGAATTGCTTTGGGTAGTATAGACATTTTAACAAATTACTTCTTCCAATCCATGAGTTTGAAATATCTTTCCATTTATTTGTATCTTTTCCAAATTTTTAATCAATGTCATAGTTTTCAGTGTCCAGCTCTTTTATCTCCTTAAATATATTCCTAATTATTTCATGCATTTGATGCAATTATAAATGAGATTTTAAAAAATTTATCTTTATGATAATTTATTATTAGGTTATATTGATTTTGTACCCTAAAACTTTATTGAATTTGTTTATTAGTTCTAACAGTTGTTTTTTTTTTGGTTGTTTTTAGGAATAGAGATTTTAATAATCATGTGAATGGGATGACCTGGTCTTGTGAATATCAGTAAAGTTCTTTACCTGGTTACTCCTCTCATTTCCCAATGGGATTATGAACAAAATGGCCTTGTTGGCAGGGATGGAGGTTATCTATGGGGTAAATGGTATGAACTTCTAGTTACAAAGACTGACCTGGCTACAGCCAGTACTGAGTGTCTGATTTGCCAGCATTAAAAACCAACACTCCATTATTGTACCCTTAAAAATTTGTTAAGAGGGTAGTTCTCATGTTAAGTATTTGCACCTCAATAATATAACATTAAAAATAAACGCTGCCAATAAAGATTAAATTTAAATAAATAAAACTGTATAGAGGAAAATCAGAGTTATAACTTGTTCTCCTGAGGCTTGGTGCACTTTAGTCTTTGCAGGACAATATTTAACTATGAAAGAACTGGAAATGTCTCTAGGTACTAAATAGAGGGTATAGATAGTTTAAACACAAGCACATCTTTTGTCACATTTCAAAGTTTATAGCATGTGAACTGAGTTCTGAAGAAAGTGATATGTAGAACCTGAAATTCATTGTAAAAATGAGAATATTATAAATTTCCCTTTAGAAAATCAGGAAAAAAGATGTTGAGGTAGAGAAGAAAGATCATAAAGGAGAAAGAATGGCTATTTTTTATCCAGGTGGTAAACAAACAAAAAAAAACAAAAAAAATGAGGGGAGTGGAGACATGCATATTAACTGCAGGAAGATTATAGTTTGATCAGTTTTAATATCAACTTAGATGAGCAGCATTGATTTTGGGTCTAATGTATGGCCTTGAGTCCTCAGAGACACAAACAAACTGGTAATTTGAAATTTATGGGCAGAATTTTGTGAACAGTTTTAATTGTAAGATGTCACTGATTCAGTTTTGTTGGGTGGCGTGGTCTGAACTGTGAAGGTTTATAAAAAAGAGTAGCCATATATTATAAAAAATAAACTGTACTGAAATTAATTACTTAAAACTTACAATATTATTTACTGCCATAATTTGAAATTAGTAATCCATTGCTGGTATACAGTTATTTATCAAATACTTTAAAGCAGTGCATTTTCTTAAGTAAATTAAATAATAGCCTCCCTGTTTTCTATATTAAATAAATGTTTCATACATATGTTATAGCCCTTAAGGAACAATAACAAATTTTATAGTCCTTTTATTCAAAATTTTGTGTAAATAAGTATACAATCCTAAACCAAAATTCAGTTTTGTTTTTTAACTTTAAATGATGTGAAAGCTTTTGTTGTATTCAAAGGGCTCTGTGTCTTTGAACTACAGTAAGTTCCTAATAACTTCTTTGCTGGTTACCTGTAACTGCAGCATGAGACTACGTTATGATACCTCCATATGTTGGGAAAGCCCTTTGTATTCTTCAAAGCCTTATCTATCTCCCTTATTTAAAAAGTTACAGTGTTCGAGCTCTACTTGGTTTTAAAGAAGAAGGTCATTCCAGTGGCGTAAGGACTAAAGAAGGCACACTCTACACTCTGCCTCTCTCCTAATAACCCAAAGCGGGAACCCGAAGGTAGAAGGGGAGAGACTAAACTTTTTGGTAGTGTCACACTGAAGCAGACTGGGTAGGAAAGGCCAACTGTTGTCTCTCTTAACTTCAGACTGATGGAAGATTGAGCAAAAGCATGCCCTACATTTGAACGGAAGTCAAAATGTAGTATTTACTAAGGGATTACAGGATGATGGGTAAATTATTATTTTTAAAGTATATTTTATTATGATACTATTACAGTCATCCCAGTTTCTCTCTCCCCTTTATCCTCCTCTGCTCTGCATCCCCCCACCCCCAGCATTCCCCCTGTTAGTCCATGTCCCTGGGTCATGCTTATAAGTTCTTAGGATTCTCCATTTCCTATACTATTCTTAACCGCCGCCCCTCCTTCTATTTTGTGCCTCCCTGTTATGCTTCTTATTCCTTGTACCTTTCCCCCTTATTTTCCTCCTCCACCTCCCCACCGATAACCCTCCATGTGATCTCCATTTCTGTGTTTCTCTTCCCGTTCTAGTTGTTTGCTTAGTTTTTAATTTTGTTTTTTAGGTTCAGTTGTTGATAGTTGTGAGTTTGTTGTCATTTACTGTTGATAGTTTTTGATCTTCAATTACTTAGTTGAGTCCCTGTAACATTTCATATACCATAGTAAGGGCTTGGTGATAATGAACTCCTTTAATGGTAAATTATTTTTACTTTGCTATTTGAAACTTATGTCTTTTCCAAATTTTCCTCCAAGTGCTTTATTTTTTACTCAGAAAAACATTTCTTGGTTGCCAGTTATTTAGAAAGAGAGTGAGTACATAGCAGGGCAGATCTGGGAGATTGAAAACAAAGTGGGAACTAAGGGTTATTATGTAAGAAGAAAGGAAACAACTCTGCTTCCCTGTAGATGGCCGGCAGTGAAGTATGTTTCTTCTCATACGTTGATTTCTCCCTTAGTGCACTGATGGAATGGCATGTTGCATTTTGTTCCATCTTAATCCTCATGAGGTGGCTATTGTGGCATTAATGCATTTTACCATGACTTCTTCATAACACTTCTATCAGGCTTTTACTTCTTTCAAATTTGAGCAAGACAACTGCAATGGAGTCTTCAGTGGATGACTTGTTTTAGGAGAATAGATGGCTTATGGAGGATGTTTTTATTCACTTCCATTAACACAGGTCATTATGGTGTGTTATTCTCCATCAGAGCAGTCAGTCTTATATAGTTGGTGGAACAGCATATGCTGGCTATGGCCTCACTTCCCGAGAAGCAGAATTGACTTCAGTTTATCCTCTCAGCAATTAGTTGGTTCAATTTCATTCAGCTCTCTATGGTCCAGTAAACTGAATTCGACTATGGAGATCAATATTTATTGACTATACTAACTGCCACCAATAAAGTAGTCTTTACCACGAAAATGAAAGAGGTGTAAGTTCTGTTAGAAACTGTGCCCCGGGTTTAAATTTTCTAAAGACCTTGTTCTGAAGTCTGCTGTGGTTAGTACTGATTTGATGGGAAATGTTTTTAATTGTTTTTCCACTTTGAAGAACTGCATGAGATCCAGCCAATGTGAGAATACATATTAGATTAGAATGCTGTTGTGTACAATGATCCTCACAGGATTTTCCCTTGTCATCTGCTTTGTACCAGCAAGTGAAATAATGATCTACAAGCATCTCAGTAGCCATGGTGACCCCTGGTGCCCCATCAGACCCTAATACTGTCTCCATGCTGGCCCCAGCCGCCTCCTCTCTTGAATTGAGTTTCTGAGCTCTACTTTCCTTGTATACATTTAGTGAGGCAACTTCTTACATAGAGACAGCTAAGGCAATTCAGATAAATGGTAATGGATCTGAAACAGGTTGAATAAGAGAAAGGATTCAAGTTAACATTAAGTACAAATCCAAAACAGCAATAATAGAAAATCAGAACTAACCTGTAAATTCAGCTGTTATTTCAAATCACTGGTATGATACTGGTAGCACTTTCCTTCTCTCAACTATCCAATGGGGCAACAGACTTGATGGAGATGCATTTATTTATTTATTTATTTATTTATTTATTTATTTATTTATTTATTTATGTGTTGTGATGCATGGTATTTAACTCACAAACTAATGGACAGAATAAGGGTAGCTCTTTTGCAATGTGACTCCCCTTTTTGCTGACCAGAAAAAAATGTTCCTTCAGCTAGCAATGACTATATAAAAAGCAAAATGCTCAGTATCACTGTTAGAAAGCAGAAGGGTAGCACAAGGGAAGATAAAAGAAGAAAGAAAGTGTGAAAAGAAGGGAAAATTGTGAATGACAAGTGATATAGGGGTAACAAGAATTCTTTGAGAAAAGAGAAAGAATGAAAACCTGCTGGAATCATGCAGCAGTGTGGGGACATTCAGTACAAGGCAGGCAGTAGTTAACACCTGAGGGTTCCCAATGCTGCCCTGAGGAATCAGCTAGAACAGCTATGGCATTCGAGAGTGCAAATTATGGCCTCTACTAGGGGCTGTTTAAAGCTATTGTGTCAGTGCACATTTCACACTGGTTTCAGACTACCTAACTTGTGTTCAGAATACTTTATTTTGTAAAATATGAAAATGTCCAATGTAACTTTAAAGAATTACCCTCGTAAATTGAGGTGTAAATGTTTGATGGCTGAAGGAGTTAATTTCCTGTATGATTAGTGCTTGTTCTCAAATTTAAAAACAGAAAACATATTATATTAGTATTCTTTTATATATTCCTTTAACTGTTCATATTTTATAGATAGTAAAGTCACTTAGTAAATACTCATTGAAATAACTTGTTAACTTCATAAATAATATACATTGTGATCAAACACCTAAAGAGCTTTGTTTCCTCTCATTTAAGGAAATATTAATTTAATGGTTAGAGAATATATAGAAAAATGAATGTCAATATATCTTCTTGACAATATTTCCTGTGTAACCTTAATAAATGTAAATGAAATTATTCTCCAATTTCAATGTAATCATTGCCAGACAATAAAATAGGATATTTTAAAAATTTCTTCCAGGATCAAAAATGACCTCTTAATACTCAAAAATATAACCACTTACTAGTTATATGGCTTTAGACAATTCACTTATCCCCCCAATATCTCAGCATCCTTATCTGAAAAAAATGGCTCAACTCAACCTCAAAGAAGTTTTAAGAAGATTAGATGAGATAAAATTGGAAAT
>PVKM010034086.1:0-15666 GCA_004027735.1 Carollia perspicillata
CCCTGAGGATTACTGGTTTGCTAAGCTGCTGTGGGGAGGGTGGAGGTGGTGAGTGCAGAGCCCCCGCAGAGGCTCCTGGGCATTTTAGCTGGGGCTCTAACCCTCCTTCTGCTCTTCCTTTCCCTTGCTGCCTGCTACCAGAGGGGCCATGGCACCCCTAACAGGTACTGGGGGGTAGAACTGGGGGTGCATGTATTTGGGGGAGTAATGCAAGATGGGAGTATGACCATAACCCCTCTACTCCCAGGGTCTAATCACTTCCTTTCCTCTCTCTCTCCCCCTCAGTGGTAGTCACCCTGGAGCCTTGTGAAGGAGCCGAGACCTATGTCAATGGGAAACTTGTGACTGAGCCACTGGTGCTGAAGTCAGGTAGAGAAACGTTACAGAGCGAGGGTTCTGGACGTGGCTGTGCACAGGAAGTCCTAGGGCAGAGCTCCCTTGGTGAATCTTTGGGAAGCACCCAGAAATGAATAGGAAACAGCATGGGAATATGAAGAAGGAACTGGGAAGTGAAGATCAAGGAGCCAGGTTTTGGTTTTTCTTTCTGTCCCGGGGAAACAGAAGGAGGTTGCCGAACATCCCCAGGTGCCTTTGGCTATCAGGGATGGGGGCGTTCCTGATGTCAGCCAAAGGAGCCTTGGCCTTGACCACCCTCAGATGTGGGGTGATGACATAACTGGTGTCGGGGCCCTGGGGACTTGTGGGCAAGACCGTGTATACCTTGGGCATGGCGATGAGTTTGCTGCCGTCGGGGAGCAAGTCCACTTTCCCCTCCTCCCATCTCCAGGGAATAGGATCGTGATGGGCAAGAACCACGTTTTCCGCTTCAATCACCCGGAGCAGGCACGGCTGGAACGGGAGCGAGGGGTTCCCCCACCCCCAGGACCACCCTCTGAGCCCGTGGACTGGAACTTTGCCCAGAAGGAGCTGCTAGAACAGCAAGGCATTGACATCAAGCTGGAGATGGAGAAGAGGTGTGAGGAGAGGGTGCTCTGTGCCCGGGGGCCCTCCAGATCGTCCCTCCCATCCCAGCCTCCTGTTGTTGGACGCCCCACGGGGGTGACTCCAAAATCTCATACAGCTCTTCCTCCCTCCCTCCCTAATCCCAGGCTGCAGGACCTAGAGAATCAGTACCGGAAAGAAAAGGAAGAGGCTGATCTTTTGCTGGAGCAGCAGCGACTGGTGAGGAACCGCTGGAGGGCTTGGTGGGACACACAGAGGAAGAGGTGGGTTGGCGGGCGCAGGGGCAACCAGGCTGGCAGCATGGCAGTGTGATTCTGCTTCTGGTTCACATCGTGAGCCTGAATGGGATCAAGAGTGGGCATGGCGTCTAGGAGGACACTGGGAGAGCAAGTGTGAGGAGGAGCGGGCACTGCGTGTGCAGGGAGCTGGAGTGCTCCCCAGCTGACCAGGGCTTCCCAGACCCCAGTTGACCCCGTGGCCCCCTGTGGTTTTTACTGTAGCTGGGTACTACCTCTACTACTGCTTACTTAAGAGTGGTTTTTTCTCCACATTTTTTTATTGTTGTGCAAGTACAGTTGTCTCCATTTCCCCCCCACCACTCACCCCCACCGCAGCCACCCCCACTTCCTACCCTTGATCCTACCCCCCTTGGTTTTTTGTCCATGTGTCCTTTATACATGTTCGTGAGAAAGGAGTGTTCCTCACGTGGACTTACTTTTGAATCTTTTCCTCATCCTCAGCAGTAACACATATGCAAGAAATCTAGACTTGCTATAGCTGCAGCTTACATGTGTTTTCACATTCTCGGTGCCAGCCACTGTCTCCCACACGTGGCATGCATTAACCCTCCAAGGGCACCTGTGAGGAAGGTAGCGTGTGATTTGCATTGTGCGGACCAGCAGCCGTTAAGCACCCAAGGGCGTGTGGTTCTGATGGATGTTTCTGGTGTCGTTGGGATGTCCTTAGCCTTCTCCCTCTTTGCTCTCTCTGTGGCCCCAGTATGCGGACTCTGACAGTGGGGACGACTCTGACAAGCGCTCCTGTGAAGAGAGCTGGCGGCTCATCTCCTCCTTGCGGGAGCAGCTGCCACCCACCACAGTCCAGACCATCGTCAAGCGCTGTGGCCTGCCCAGCAGTGGCAAGCGCAGGGCCCCACGCAGGGTGTATCAGATCCCCCAGCGCCGGCGGCTGCAGGGCAAAGACCCACGCTGGGCCACCATGGCTGATCTGAAGATGCAGGCAGTGAAGGAGATATGCTACGAGGTGGCCCTGGCTGACTTCCGCCATGGGCGGGCCGAGATCGAGGCCCTGGCCGCTCTCAAGATGCGGGAGCTGTGTCGTACCTATGGCAAGCCGGAGGGGCCTGGGGATGCCTGGAGGGCTGTGGCCCGAGATGTCTGGGACACAGTGGGCGAGGAGGAGAGCGGCGGAGGTGGAGGTGGTGGTGGCGAGGAGGGAGCCCGCGGGGCCGAGGTGGAGGACCTCCGGGCTCACATCGACAAGCTGACCGGGATTCTGCAGGAGGTGAAGCTGCAGAACAGCAGCAAGGACCGGGAGCTGCAGGCCCTGCGGGACCGCATGCTCCGCATGGAGAGGGTCATCCCCCTGACCCAGGTATGGAGGGCTTGGGCCCGCTTTCTCCCTCCTCTTCTTCCCTCCTCAGTTGTTTCCTTTTGGAATCTGAACCTCCCCCCAACCCCCTTGCCCTTCTTGCTTTCAAAAATTTTACTGACGTGTAGCAGCTTTTCTCAGTATAGCTTGTGAATTGTGTGCCTCAGTCACCAGGGCACTGACTGAAAGTGCAGATTCCAGGATTCTCTCTCAGACCTACTGAATCAGCACCTTTGGGGAGGAATCTACATATATGATAAGTACCAAGGTGTTTCTGAGGTACAGTACAGTTTGAAAAGCACTGATACAAAGTGCACATTTCATAAGTTACTGCTCGAATATTCACATGCATACACATTCTCATAACCACGCTGTCCAAGGGTGACCGTTTATTCTGTGGCAGCCGCTGTGCTGAGCACTTCTGTGTCACCTCCTTTAATCTTTGCAACAGCCGGGTGAGGGGCAGTGTTGTTGCTGATCCCTGTTTTGCAGGCATTCACTCAACAAACACGTATTTGAGTGCTTGCCGTGCACCAGACGTGGTGCCAGCCCTGGGGCTGTGCTGCAGACAGCGTTGCCGCTCCGGTCCAGCTTGCCTTCTACTGGAGGATAGTGGGCCGTCAGCCACAACGGCGCGTGGTCACTGAAGGCTGCCTCCCCCAAACTCCGCTCCCTCCCCTCTCACTCTCCCCACTCCCGCCACTCTGGCTTCCTTGCTATTCCTTGAACTTTCTGCGCACACTCCTGCTCAAGGCCTTTACACCTGCTGTTCCGTCTGCCGAGAAGCCTTTCCCCTGAAGTCTCACAGCTTGCTCCCCCCCTTCCTTCAGGTGTTTCCTGCAAGGATAACTTCTCAGTGAATCTCTTTCTGGCGATTCGTTGCAGCCACCCCACCCTGGCCTCCCATCCCCCTTCCTTGTTCTGTTCTTCTTCATCTAAACATGTGTAATTTATATAAAGTCTGTTATGTAATTTATATACTTGTATACAGTGTAAATAATATATACTAAGTAGTGTAAATATATAAGCTTATACGTTTAAGTTTTCAACTGTCTTACTCCATTAACATGATGGCGAGGATTTTGCTTCTCTTTTTGTTAACTTTCGTATCCCCAGGGCACATGATTTTTTCAGTGTTTGCCGAATGCCTACTATGTGCCAGGCACTGTTCTAAGAACTTTACATGGTTTAAGTCATTTAATTCTTAGAAGAATCCTGTGCAGTGGCTACTGTTGTTATTGACCTCGTCTTACACATGAAGAGACTGAGGCACAGAGAGGTGACAGGCTGAAGTTCCAGACCACACGGCTGTGAAGGGGCAGACCAGGATTGAACTCAGACCCCCTGGTTCCCGGGCCTGTGCTGCTAAGCCACCATTCTTTAGTTCCCTCACCTCTGAGCCTGCTGGGGGCCCCTTGACATCCAGCCACTCCAGGCTTTCTGACTTCTCTCAAATCCACTGTGCTCAGGGGACACTTTTTGCCACATTCCTTCTCATTTTTTTTCATGCCTCTCCCTCCCAGGATCACGATGATGAAAATGAAGAAGCTGATGAGGCTGCCTGGGTCAAGCCCCCAGGGTCAGAGGTAGTAGAGGAGGAAGCCCCCAGTGACCACGTGACCTCAGCCCGGCCTACTTCACCACCCCTGTCAAGCTTGGAGCGGGTGTCACGGCTGATGGAGGAGGACCCTGCATTTCGTCGTGGTCGCCTTCGATGGCTCAAGCAGGAGCAGTTGCGGCTGCAGGGACTGCAGGGCTCTGGGGGCCGGGGTGGAGGGCTGCGCAGGCCTCCAGCCCGCTTTGTGCCCCCTCACGACTGTAAGCTACGCTTCCCCTTCAAGAGCAATCCCCAGCATCGGGAGTCCTGGCCAGGGATGGGGGGTGGGGAGGCCCCAGCTCCACCCCAACCCCCTGAGGAGATTACTCCCCCACTGGCCACCCCTGCCCGCAGGCCACCAAGTCCCCGAAGGTCCCATCGTCCCCGCAGGAACTCCCTGGACGGAGGGGGCCGATCCCGGGGAGGAGGTTCCACGCAGCCTGAACCCCAGCACTTCCAACCTAAAAAGCACAACTATTATCCCCAGCAGCCCCAACCATACCCAGCCCAACGGCCCCCAGGGCCTCGCTACCCGCCATACACTACTCCCCCTCGAATGAGACGGCAGCGCTCAGCCCCTGACCTCAAGGAGAGTGGGGCAGCCGTGTGAATCCCATATCCTGGGCAGAGAGGGCCTGGTGGGGCCCCTTGCTGAGGGAGAGAAGATGCCAGAGATGCTGCTTCCCCAGAATCCCTGGGGTAGGGAGGCCCCAGAGATGAGAGAAGGTTCGAGTAGGTGCTAGATGATGTGGGGGTGATGGGCTGGAGGCCAAAGGAAGGAAAAGGGCACGGAGCTGCCAGGAGCAAACCAAAGTGAGGGAAGAGCGATGGGAAGCTGCCTCGGGGCCGCCCCTTGCAGAGGGGCGTCCCACAAACGCTGCTATGGGTGGGGTGGGGCTGGGGTGCTGTGTAGCCAGTGTTTGACTTTTTTTTCAAATGGGGGCAAAGAGGAGAGAACCTAGAGTGAGACAAGTTCTCTTCCCTGGCCCTTGTCTTAATCTGTCTTGTCTGTGGTGGTTTCTGTTTCCAGGGAGGCGTGGTGGGATCATAAGTCATTCCCCTCCCCTTCCAGGCCTCCTGCTGTAAGTGGAGGACCTGTGTGGTTGCTGGTTTGGCTGGGCTCCCATGCGGATGTGGGACCCTTCAATAAAGATAGCAAACAGACGGAGCTTGTGGCTGGTGGTTTCGTTTGGTGTCTAATGGAGGTGTAGATTACATAAGGTGCACGGACCTTTAGTGAGCAGCTCTGAATTTTTACGTAGATGTGATCCCATGCAGTCACCACCCGGATTAAGATACAACAACATACCCACCTTGATTTTTCTCTCTCTTTTTTAAAGATTTTATTTATTTACTTTTAGAGAGAGGGGAAGGGAGGGAGAGCAACATTGGTGTGCAAGGATTCAGTTGCCTTCCACGTCCCCAAAAGCGGAGACCTGGCCTGCAGCCCAGGCATGTGCCCTGACTGGGAATTGAACCTGCAGCCTTTCATTGTGAAGGCCAGCACTTAATCCACTGAGCCACACCAGCCAGACTAGCCACCTTGGTTTCTTGAACGTTCAACATCAGGTTTCCTCCTCCCTTTGGAGTGCATGCCCCATTCTGTATTTCCCTTTCATCTTTGCTCACCCAGTGTCTCCATCTCTGCCCTCAACACTGCTGTGGTCCAGGACAAAGGAAAGGGGGAGGGACGAGGGGAGGTAGAGGGAGTACAGGTCTGTCAACACTTAGCTGGCTGTACCTACAGGAAATTGAGGCTCAGGGAGAGGTTCCGCTTTGTGTATTCACCTAACTGTCGGAAGGTCTCCCAAGTAGCCCCCGTTTCCCCAGATTCTCTGCCACCTTAGGTGTATTCCCCAGGGAGTGTGTTGAGCAAGCTGTGTTCATCCTGTTTACATGCTGTGAACACATGCTGTGTTCATCCTGTTTCTCCTTCCTGCCTTTGGTCAGGGTCCGTGCAGTGCCCGAGTTGTAGTTTGTCGTAAGACTGTTCAAGAAGGATGCTGCCTGCTTGTAATGTTCTGACGTGGAGAAGCAAGCCTGTGGCAATGCAATACTGTAAAGGTTTGCAGGTTAGATCGCATCCCTGCTCTGCCTTCACCTTGTCAAACCCTGGAATCCCCATGTTTTCATCCGTTCTCAGGAAAACACTTCTACACACTTGGAAGATTGAGCCGCTGCTCCGTAGCTTCCTGGTGTCAGTCTTGAGGTGCAAGCAGCCAAACCACAGGCGACATCCCAGTTGCAGCCAAACCACAGCCCTGGGCAAGGGTGCGATTAGGTTTACTCTTGGGTTCTGCACCCTAATTCTGGCTACCTTTATTTTGGCACCTTTGACTGTCAGGCCTTCAGGGACCTGTTGACAGTGCTTCAAGATCTGGACTGGAATGGATGGTTTGGTGACAGTGTTTACTTGGCCACTTTATAATCTGGTCGGCGGGACTAAATGTGAGCAAGAAAATGATAGACTAGGAAGTTCTCAGTGGGTCAGAGCAAGCAGGGTGGTACAGACAGTGCAGTGGAGTTAAGAAGGGAAAGACAGTTGAATAATTTAAAATACAGTTGGGTTATTTTCCTCTGAACTGTCTTATGTAAATATGTTTCCTGATATTTTTATCCATTTCTTGCTTCCAAATCAGTCTTTAAAAATGTGCTGAAATTTAGGTTTTATTCAGAGAAATGCTTACAAATCTCATGTCCTACATGCTGGCATGTCACTGTTAAAACAGCTCTGTAAAGTAGGTCTTCTGTCCCCATTTTCCAGATGGAAAGACAGGTTTGAATAGATTCGTGAGTGTCCAAAGGTCATACAGTTCTTAGGAGGCAAAGTTAGGATTCCAACCCAGTCAACGCGAGTGAAGCCCAGACTTTATGTCACTTTTCCTTCTCGAAACCATGTTGCCTTTTCCTCATGTTAGGTCCTCTCAATTGTTCCATGAGTCTGTCTCTAGTTTCTGGTCTCTCCCTGAGGTGCCCTGTGAAGGAGTGAGAGCCGCCGTTTGTGGGCCTCCTCCAGAATCGGGCAGAGGTCACCCTGACAATCTGCCAGTGTTCTCACTTGCCCAATTTGGACATTTCTACAATTTCACCCTTGGTTTCCTCGGAAATTGCATTTGCTTTTTTTCATTTTTCTCTCTGGAGTCTTCTTTCCTTTCGTTATTATTCATTTGGACTTTTTGTTCTTTCACCTGGAATTTTTGTATCTTGAGTACATTTGGGGATTCCCAAGCTTTTTCTTTTAAACAGTCTTATACCTTTTCTATATTCCTAGCTTCTATTGAGTTTGGTAGGAAATCGTTTTTTTCCCTTTGAAAGATTTGATGTCAGCGGCTACCTGATGACATTCGCTTTCAGGTGGACTGGGGGCAGGTTCTACTTATCATCCCTGAACCCGCGCTGCTGCTGGACCACAGACCGCCTGCATCATCATCCGATTCCCTCACGTGGAGTCTTCAACCCCGAGTGCCCCTGGAGCCCCGTTTCCTGTACCAGGAGAGTTCTAGAGAACGCTCCTCAAGCAAGCTGGCTTTAAGTATCGCACTTAACCTAACTTGGTTCACCCCTCTCCCCATAGCCTTGGTATTTTGTGCTGCTTCATTATCATCCCTGGCTTCCCACTGAGGGCGACTTAGTGTTCACCTCTCCAGGTCAAAGGCCAGCAGCCTCTGCCTCATTATACAAGTTCTCACTCCTCCCATCCACTGCTGTCTTTCTTGAAAGGCAGGAGGAGACTGGCATCATCTGGATGTATGTGTCATCTAAAGTCCTGGTCACCAGATGGGTGTGTAGAAACTGTGTCATCCCTGAACAATTCCACAGTTGCAGGAGCTGACATTAGCCTGCAGTGTCCCTGATAGCCTCAGCAATGACGATTGTCCCCTCAGCTCCCCCTGTTTCTTGTGCTCCCTCCACCCTCAATCCTGGAGGACTAGGTTTTCAGAAACCTGGGAAGGCCCGGACCTTGGCTGTTGCTCCTGGGCTGCAGCTGGGTTCCTGCCTCACACCAGGTGGACTAGCCTGAAAAGTTTTCATGCCTAATAAGCTAAGCTTCTTTACAAATGACTGAAAGCTGTTCTGGGTGTTTTTGTAGAGCCTTATCAGCTAGAGAGAGAAAGTTCTTTCTCCAAGTCCGGGGCCCTGTTCCCAGCAGGTTAGGGCTTCAGTCAACCTTTGGGGAATCCAGGCCTGGGTTCCAACCTGGTGCCTCATTAGCCGTGTTTCTCTAGGTAAGTCACCCCCTCTGGGCCTCAGTTTTCTTTGTAAATAGGACAACCCAATGAAGCTGTTGGGAAGACTTGATGAAGTAAAACATGTCAAGGGCCTAGTACATATTAGGCGCTCAAGGTTGGTGCCTTGTGTCTTTCCTTGTTTTTAACTGGAAATGAAGTCTTGAGAAAGAACGGAGGTGCCGCAAAATGAAGTCAAGTCCCAGAAAATGTCAAAACTCCCCAACTCAACCCTCCTCAACACCTAGCACCCCCTCTACTCGCCACTTCTTCCGTAAATTCTGCTGTTCCACTGTTGTCCGCCAGGAGGAGAAGAGGCGCAGGTTCCCTCCCTGGCCGCTTTCACTTGCGCGTTCACAGCTTAGAGACAGAGCGCGGCCAGCCATGCTGTGCGCGCCCATGAGTCCTCCTGGCCCAGGTAGTGGCGTAGGGGCACACAGAGAAGGTGAGGCGGGGGCGGGGCGTGCTGTGCCTCTGGGCCAGCCAACGGCTTCCCTTTCTCTCCTGGTGGTAATCTGGCTGTAGTTGAGCCTGGGAGCCAGAGGAGGGCAGCAAGGGGCGAAGGACCTACTGCAATTCTTCCTCTGAGATCGGATTTCATCTTCGTTTTCCAGGAGGCAGACCAGACTCCCCTCAGAGTTAGCATTTTTTCCCCATCCTGGATGCTCTTGAATTACAAAGAAAGGGACAAGGAAGGACCTTCACTGAATACCTTTTGCCATAGGGATTGTGCAAGGGAAGGGGACCAAGCTTAGGGGAAATAATGTCCCTATAAGAGAGGAGGTTTTGGGAACACTTTTTTCCCCAAATTTAGCAAATACAGAAAAGTAGAAGGAAGAAAATTAAAATAAGCTATATTTCCTCACCCTCAAAGTATCGATTGGTGCCTTCTGAAAATGTATTCTAAAATGTTTGTTCAGCCCCCGCTGGAGTTGGAATGTCTGGTAGGCAGAAAGGTCGTGGATTTGATTCCTGGTCAGGGCACACACCTAGGTTGCAGGTTCCATCCCCCGTTGGCCATAAAGGAGAAGGCAATTAATCCATCTTTTTCTCTTGCAATGATGTCTCTCACTCTCTCAAAAAGCAACAAAAATGTCCTGAGGTAAGGATTTAAAAGTGAAAATTAAGATGTTTGTTCAACAGGTATTTATTGAACACCTACCTATGCTACGTGGCAAGGGCGACTGACTGCACAGGGAAGAGAATGATGATCAGGAAACAGGGTTTTTAGAAATCTGTGCAAATGAGCACATGTTAATGCCTTAGGGGCAAACCCCATAGCAAAAGGCAGAGAACTACTTTATGAAGTTTCAGGAAAGAAAGCCCGCAGAAGAGAGGAGCTGTAGGTATGATGACGGCACTACGATCTGCGCTCCAATCTAATTGCACGTTAGAGAATATATACCGCACATAAGGAAATTATTTAGTCCAAATCTCTGATCTTATTAATCTTTTTCTTGTAAGGTTTTTTATTTGACTTTGAAACAAAATGATTATATATCATGTTAATTATATACAAAAGTGTAAACTCTATCAGAATTTCAACACTCATGAGGAAGATGCGGCCCAGAAAACCTCAGTGACTTGCTTAGAATCCAGTAGGGTAGGACTGGGACTGGACTCTGGATCTCAGACGTCCAGGCTGGTACTGTTTCTGTTGTATCAAATGTGGCTCAGGCTTTAAATGAAATTCTGACACTGAGTTTCAGAGAGTTCATCTTGGAGGAAAAAGTCTATAAATTTAATCAGAAGTGGCATTCTCAGATAATAATTAGATCTTGGGTAATTCTTACTGAGGACAGAAGCTATAGGCATAGTAAATAGCCTTTGACTGTACTATAACTTTTAGTAGAAGTAGCTAAATAGTTCATAAGTATGGTAAGAAGTCAGGTGGATCTTTCTTTGTTAAATTCTAGGGAATTCACATTGGAATTAGCTCCTGTGAAAGTTTACAAGTTCCACAGAACCAGGTGCATGCCTGTCACTCTTGTGATTGGAGGACCCACTCAGTTTGCTTTTTGTGTGATTCAGAATTTCTCAATTCATTCTTCATTAATTAAATGTGGAATTGTGAAACCAGGACCCAGGTAGAAGCCCTTACTGTAGCCTATGCGGTAGGGGAAAGAAGGCTTTTAAAAATATCCTTTTTCATTTTTTAAAGATTTCATTTATTTATTTTTAGAGAGAGGAAGCTGGGGAGAGAGGGAAATACCAATGTGTGGTTGCCTGTCACGTGCCCTTTACTGGGACTCAATCCACTGAGCCACACCAGTCAGGGCAAAAAATATCCTTTCAAGAAGATTGTAGACAGACAGAAGACCCAGCATCACACCTTTTGGGAAAAATGATTAGGATGCTATAACACAGAATTCTCGATTTGGCTGTGCATCAGAATCACATGGAAGCTTCTTAGAAATAAAACTTCCTGGGCCTAATCTCCCAGCCTCTCTGCTCTGTAAAATCCTGTGGTTCTCACTCAGCACACCTGGAGTGAGAGTCAGTCTCTTTACCATGGCCCGCCAGGCCCGCAGGATCTCACTCTGTCTGCAAGCTTCTAAGTACTTTCCTTCCCAAGGTTTGCATGACAGTTTCATGTCATTTCGGTCTCAACCTAAATGTCATCTTCTCAGAGAACCTTCCTTCCTCCTCTTCCTTGACTTCCCCATCAGTGTTACTCACGTGCTCCCTCTCTCTCTAGCATGTTCACCTCATTTTTTTAAATTCATAGTGCATTTCTCTCTTTGAAATGTTACTTTGTACTTGTTCACTTGTTTACTGTCCATCTCAGGGGCTGCTCTGGCCTGCCACCTGTTTTTGTATGGCCTTTGCGCTAAGAATAGTTTTTACATGTTTAAATGGTTGAAAAAAGTGAGAAGAATCATACTTTATTACATGTGAAAATTCTATGACATTCAAATTTTAGTGTCTGTAAATAAACTGCTGTTGGCCCACAGCCATGCCCACTCACTTCTGTAGTGTCTCTGGCTGCTTTCCTGCTCAAGGGCACAACGGGTTGGTTGTGGCAGAGACTTTATGGCCCTCAAAGCCTAAAATATTTACTGCCTGGCCATTTACAGAAAAGGTTTGCTGACCTCTGGTCTAGCTCCTTAACTAGGATGTAAGTTCACTGAAAGGAGTTACCTAGTTCACTACCTATTTCAGTCTCAGTGATCATTACACTTTATAGTAGGTGCTCAAATATTGTTGAATGAATGAACCAATGGCATCCTAGAATTTGTACTCAAACAGAAATGAACCTACTAGGTGATGTGTAACCAGGCTTGGCCTCACTGTACGGGGAAAGGCTAAACCAGTCCGAAGTGGTATCAAATTTGGGTCCTCATGGTAATACCAAGTGCTGGTGTGTGTGTGTGTGTGTGTGTTTTTAAATCTTCGCCCAAGGATGTTTTATTGATTTTTTTTTAAGAGAGAGGAAGGGTGGGGGGCGGAGAGAGAGAGAAACATCAATATGACAGAGAAATATTGATTGGTTGCCTCCTGCATGTGCTCCAACTGGGGATTGAATCCACAACCTAGGTATGTGCCCTGACTGGGAATCAAACCCTTAACCCTTAATCCTTAATGTTTGGTGTATGGGACTAGGCTGCAAACAACTGAGTCCCCAGCCAGGGCCCAAGAAATGGTGTTTTTAATACTATGAGTGGCTTAGAATTAAAAAGACATTATCCAATACTTTTATAGTGCTGAATATGTGACAGGCCCTGTTCTAAGTATTTAAAAATATTAATAAGTTTAATCCTCATACTAGCCCAATGGAGTGGTTACTATTGTTATTATTCCACGTGAGCAAAAGGAAACTGAGGCACATAAAGCTCAAGTAGTCAGCCCAGGCATCCGCTGCTGTAAGCAGAGCCAGGATTTGAACAGTGGTCGTGGTCTGCCAGCCAGCCTGTACTCCTGACTCAGGATACCATTTCACCCCTAGGCCAGAGGCTCCTGCCTCTGATTGATTGTGAACCACTGATTGAAAATTTAGTTGTCTACGTATTAGGGGCTTTGCAGAGGCAAAACAAACCACCATGTCTTTAGAACTGGGGCTCTGTAGCTGAAAAGAAGCAGAAGACTACAAAGGCCTCACCAAGAGAAGCAAGACCCACAGGAAGGGGATCAAGGAGCAGGCCGTGAACAGTTATTGTTAGAAGTAAGTGTGCCTGGGGTGCTTGTGATTGTGGGATTATAAAAGCATCTTTTGTGTGTGGCCCAGTGAGGAGTGGATACTTGGAGTAGGAAGTGGAAGAACCTTATTAAATGAACATCACTGCCATGTCCCAAGGTCAAACTTGTTCACATCTAGGGCGTGAGGGCTGACACGTCTGGGGAAGAAAGGTCGCTGTAGGTCTCAATGGAAAGTGCCTCAAACCTTGGGCTTCACCAAAATTTTCACAAAAGAGCAGAAGCTGGGTTACAAGGAATAGGAGTGGGGGCTAGGGGAGAAAACAGGAGGACCAGGAGTCTAATTGGCCCCTTGAGCCTGTAGAATCCCTGTGCCTCCTGGTGGTTTGGGTTCGCAGCCCTAATCCCACCCTAACTGCGTGCCCCAGGGGACAGGGCCCGGGGGTTAGCACTTCTTAGACAAGGATTGAGTGAGATTGGGAGACCTAAGGCTGTTCTCATTTTGCAGTCAAGAAAGATGATGGCTCCTCATGCTCCCTCATAACATCCAGTCCAGGTGGGTGGGAGGAGCCAGTGGTAAGTTATATTCCAAATCTCCATTCCCTGGTTTTTCACTTCCCCTAATGTCCTTACCTATTAACCACAGAGTACCTGGAATCCTAGTCAGTTGCTGTGGTTCCTTTTTTGAAGACCTCACACAGCCTAGCAAGGTGGACACAAAATCCTCAGAGGTTTATGGGGATTGGGCTGGCCATGGGGTAGGCACCTTCAAGGCCCTTGATTCATCAGCAGTTTTGCATGGGATAAACCCTTCTTACTGATTTCGGTGACTTACCCACACCTGTGTTGAAGATGACGGCTGTATCTTCCAGCTTTTGCCTTCTGCTCGGCAGCAGCCCCCCACCCTCTCTCTCAGGAGCAGTGGCCTCAGAGCTTAGAGGAGGTTAAACCCGGGTCAGCCTGAATCCTTGTCTTGCTTATCTTATTTCTGTGCTTCAAACTGGTTCCTCTTGAACCCCTCCCTGGGGGCAGCAAAGTTTCCCCTTGGTGTGCCTGTCTCCAGTCCAGGGCCTGATTTGGACAGTTCATCCAGGGGGAGGGCAAACCCAGCTAAATGGTGTAACTTACCTTTAAGGTGGGTTTTATATCACTCTCCCTCCCCTGAAGAGATACTTCTACGGAGCAAACTTTCTAGAAAATAAGCCTGTAAATGAGGTTTGATAACTCTCTTATTAGAAACTCATGATGCTTGTAACTCAGATTTCAAAGAGTCCTTCAGCAGCAGAATTGACTTGTGAAGAAGGCTAGGAACGTTGAATCCATCATTTATTTTATCCTCCCCTGAGGACATTTTTTTTTCATTGCTTTTTTAGAGAGAGAGGAAAGGAGAGAGGAAAGGAGAAAAAGAAACATCCATGTGAGAGAGAAGCATCAATTGGTTGCCTCCCATATGAGTCCAGAGCAGGGACCAAACCCACAACTTAGGTATGTGCCCTGAGTGGGGATCAAACCTGCAACCTTTTGGTTATGGGCCGACACTCCAACAAACTGAGCCACATGGGCCAGGGCTCCATCATCTTATTTGAGAAAATATTTATGAAGCTATGCATTTTGCTATGTATTTTGAATGACACAAAGACATAATGTCTATAAAATCCTACAAGGCCTGGCCCTCTCCTTCCTCTCATGTCTTCTTTGTGGCACCTCTGCCTCCACCAAGTTGTTTAGGGTTCTTTGTGGACACCACAGTGTCTCTTGCCTCTGTGCCTTTTCTCCTACTGGAACCTCCTCCATACCTCTTAGCCCCTTCAGCTGGCTGCCTCCTCCTCACCCTCAAGTTTCAGATTAGCTGCTGCAGTCTCAGGAGACCTTTGTTCCCTCTCTCTGGGTTAGGGACCCTTTTCTTTAAAGGGGACCCGTGGCACGTCTCTGTCACTGCACTTACCTTGTATAATAATTCAATTGTGGGTTTTGTGCCTCTCTTCTCCCCTTGCCTCTGGACTCTTTGAGGTTATGGACTAAACCCTATTTATCCTTTGAGTCAGGTCTAGACTTCCCTCTAGTGAAGACTGCAGTGTAGTAGGACAGAGAAGCCGCCCTGAGGCTCACAGACGATAGTGTCAAGGTAGGTGGGATAAATACTCCAACAGTGGTATAAATGAGGAAAGTGAAGCTGCCACTTGCATAAAGTCAAGTCTTGGCTTCTTGGCAGCAGGCCAGAGCTAGAAGTCCACCTGCAGCTGAAGGAACTGGCCTGGGAAGGAGGAGTCAGCTACCACGTCAGCCTTAGCCACAGAGCTCAAGGTCTTGCGTCTCAGGGAGGTTATGTCAAGATCAGGAGCCCAAGTCATGATCAGGTGAATGCTCTGATTGACAAGGAAGTAATAGGTGGTGGAAGGAGCCCAAGGCCAGGCATCAGGAGATGACCTGGGTCCTGGCTCATGCTTTGTCCATCTGGTCTGTCGCCTGAGATCCACTTCAGTCCATAATGAGAACCTGTTGGTCAAATGGGACTCCCCAACTTCTCCCATCTGTTCTTCAGCCCAGAGTAACTTTGGCCCTTCTCCAGTTACCTCCTGGTCAAAATATAGGGCCCAGGACAAATGATGCCCTTTTTTATTACAAAATCTTTTATTGCTAAATCATAAGCATGTAATTCTGTAACATAACAGTATCACACTCAAGCACACCATATGACATTTTAGGTGAGATGTTCAAATTAAAACTATAAATTATTACACCCATGTTATTACCCTACTAACCACACTCAAGCAGGCGTTACTTCTGCCAGACCCTGCACTGTTGTTCTTTAAGATTCAGCTCTATGCCTTGGCTGGTGTGGCTCAATGGATCGAGCGCCAGCCTGAGAACCAAAGGGTTGCTGGTTCAATTCCCAGTCAGGGCACATGCCTGGGTTGCAGGGCAGGTTCCCAGTAGGGTGTGTGTGAGAAGCAACCACACGCTGATGTTTCTCTCTATCTCTTTTCCCCTCCCTTCTCCTCTCTCTAAAAATATAAAGATAAAAAAAAATCTTTTAAAAAATCCAGCTCCAATCCTACCTCCTGAGTGAAGCCTTCTTCATCTTCCTAACCAGATGTGAGGCGAGGGATTGTTTTCTCTCCTCCGAGCCCCACA
>PVKM010034087.1:0-15691 GCA_004027735.1 Carollia perspicillata
TAAGACCTTTCTCTTGTACTGCATTGTTAAAATCTCGTGACAATAATCTCCACCTTGAGGGCGGAAAACAAGAAATTCTTGTTCTTGTTGACAGTGAATGTTGTCGGTCTTTCTCTGACCACTTCCCAAAGGCGCGCCCTGTGGACCTCGTGAGACTCACTTGAGGGTTACTCCGAGCTTCAGTGTTGGTTGGCTCAGGTGGAGCTTTATGTTCACGTAGCTTTCTCAGCCCTGGAGCTAAACACCCTTTACTGCCGCCTTCTACCAATAGCTTCTGTGCAGATGTCCTTGTTAAGTTATATTTTAGGAGTGTTTTTTTTCTCTGTCCCAGAATGTTCAGATTTTGAAAGTGAGCCATCATGTTAAACAGAATGAGTTGGAATTTGTACTGGACTTTCAGGAATAATTGTACAAGACTTGGGGCAAAAGAGATCTGGGCGGCTGTTGCGGAGGGTTCGGCGTCCTCTGTCTAGGACTCTTTGGAGGAGCTGTGACTCCACACAGATGGGCACCTTTGACTTGGATGAACCAGGCTCTTTTCCTAAACAGCTGTGTTTAGGAAATGTGAACTTGGAGGAAACAGATAGTAATGGACTCTTGTCCCTATAGATACCAACACATATTGACAGGTTGAGATGAATGGTTCCCACTTTGACTTTTGCCCCTTAGAAAAGATAACCCCCAGATTGTATTTTATGGGCCAATAGCAGGGCTTCTCAACCTGGGGCACTATTAACATTTGGGCTGGAAAATTCTTTGTTGTGAGGGGGGTGTCCTGAGAATGGTAAGACATTGAGTTGCAGCCCTGCCATCTGGCCACTAGGTGCCGGTAGTAACTTTGTTAAAACTGAACTGGTGTCTGTTCATATTGAATTGGCTGTGACTATCTTACTGTCTGTCTGTCATGACCAGAGAAATTTTAGTGATTTATTCGTCTTAACTGCATTCATTGGCAGGCACTCCAGTACTGATGTCTCCTGCATTGAGCCCAACATATGTTGTCTTCCCTTAGGTTTTAGAGAATGTTGATGGAGACGGTATGATTTCGGCACCTGTACTTCTATTCAGGGATCAGCAGTGTTTCTCCAAGTGCCGATTTCTGCCTCAGTTTGTCCCCAGAATCTGTACCAAGGTGGTGTGTAGCTCATGCGCCGTGGACAGAAATGGGAGACATCTGCAACTCAAGGAAGTTTCTGTTAATTTAGGAGGTTTCAGTGATTCGGAAATTCTTTTGTTATAGCATTTAAATTTTCTTATAGTAATGAACTATAAAAACTAAGGCTCTTTCCACTATTTAATTGATCACAGCTCTGTGACCCCAACATAAAGATTGGCGAGAGACTGTTAACTTTTCTCTCCACGGTCCTATTTTATAGTTTCTTCAGCCATATCTGAGACTTGGCTTTCTTCATTCCAATTTTTATTTTAGGATTCTTCAGTAGTGGCCCACTCAGAAAATTAAGGCAGGGAAGACTTTTTTTAAAGGGACTTATGGAGACCTGATTAACAACTGTCTTGTGTGTATGTGGTTGTTTTGTGTGTGTGTGCACATGAGTGTTCTCACCAGAGCTGAAAACTTTCCACTTGTTGCTTTAGAGTTCTGGGCTGTCGAGTTAGTTCTTGCTGGTTGTGGTTTATGTGCATTTTTAAATGTCTCATTGCTATTCTGGTCATGTCTCATAACAAGACCTAAATGTTAGCTTTTAAATAAATCTTTCTAGTTGGAAGAATATCCCTGCTAATGCAGCTTCGAAAACAGTCCTGCTTCTTAGGAAAAGTTTGAGGAAGTCAGTGTAACTGATCTCGAGCTTTAACCTTTTTTAGAAAAAGAAATTGCAAACTGAGACCCATTTAACTTTTTGCATACAAAATACAGAACATTTTGTTCTTTGATCTCCTACTGGGCTGACACATTTTCCGCCTATACCACCTTGTAGTACTGGGTTCCCGTAGCTTGCTACCTGCTGGGTATAAGTATTATTTTTAATTTTCCCTAGACTTTCTTCTTCAGTTCTCAAATGCTTACTTGTTCTAGAATCTGTGTAAGATTTGATAAATAAATGCACGTCTCAGCATGGAACCTGCTCTGTGCCTTAAAATATTTGTAGTCATCAGTCTTTCCAGCTCCATCTCACAACCCCAGCCCCTCAGAGTCATCTGTAGCTCTGGCGTTTTCTCAGTGATTCAGGTTCATATGTTTACAATCCAACCACTTCTTGCCAGCCCACATTGATACCATAACCCACGCCACCATCACCCAGGCCTGGATTTTTGTGATTGCAGTGACATCTGACTGGTGTCCCTGATTCTCACCTTTCTCTCTATGGTCTGCAGAATAATTACTCACCAGCCAGAATAACCCTTTAAAAATGTAAATCTGATCACATCCGCCCTGTTCAAAACCTTCTAATGGCTTCTCATCACTTTCAGGTACAGACAGTTTGCTTGATCTGGTTATTGCTTCTTCCCAGTGGACCTCCTCCCTCTCAGGGCTGTTCTTTCCACTAATAATTGAATTGGCCCTAGGAAAGCCACATACCTGCTTAGCGCCTCTGTCTACCACTGCGAACAAGAAGAAGAAAGTTTCTTTTCCCTTGCCCACCTTTCAGGGTTATTAAGCCTCACATGCGTTCATCTGTTTTCACTGTTGGTTCTTGCTGTTGTCCTAAGAATGGTTGGGGTTTGTTCTGTTTTTCCCTCATGGATTTTGTTTGGGTCAGGGAGGGTTAAGGAGAACAGGTAGAAATCTTTGCCCAGCACTTTGTGTGAGTATAATGGTTGGAGGGAAAAGAGAGTGGAGTTGGAAACTTGGTCCCTGGGAGGGGCCTTCTGCCGCTGCCCCCCCACCACATCTGATTGTCATGCAGGAGAACCAGTTAAAGCTGGAATTGCTGGTCAGTTTCAGTGTCAGCCTAGAGAAAACCTGGCAGCTCCCACTATTTCTTGTTCTTTTGTATCAAAGCAGAATTTTGTGGCCTCTGTTCAGGTCAAACCCCAGTAAAAGGACATCCAATGGCCTATTAAATCTTCTTTTGACCTCTATTATTGTATAGGATATTGACTTGTAAAAAGGTCACTAGCTACAAATAAAATTTTGAATTCTTAGGTATGATTTCTTGTGTCATCCAACATTCTTAACATTTACTAGGCTAATCCAAATAATCTATTTCTTGTGACTCCTATGCCTTTTTATGCCAGTCGTTTGTAAAGTGTGATGAATTGGAGAAAGGAGTAACCAAATGAATGAGCGAGGTCACGCTTGCAAGTGTCCATGTATGCAGTATTTGTATGTCAGGTGTGGTAAAGGTGAAGAAAGGCAAATCTTTCAAGAGAGACAGATCCCGTTCATGTTCGTGACTGCGTCATACTGGGCAGGGACTATTCTGAATATTTATTTATGGATACAATTAATAAACTTGATGTCCTGTTGTGTTGTTGAGAAGTTGTAGTTGATAAGTTGATTTGTCATTGTTTTACAACAGCTTATCCTTTTAACCTGGTGTTAAATTCTTTTGTAAGTTAGAATATAATTTGTAAACTTATATTGAATTTGGAGTGGGGTTTATTATCAGTCAGCCTTATGTGGATACCCTGTGATTATTATACTGTGGTAGGTTGAGTGGGTGTGAGGTCAAGTTCCTTCCTTTAAAGCGGTTTTTCATGGAGCACTTGGAGAGTGGAAATGTTCGAAAGGATAAGGATTAGCAGCCTCCCAGAAGTGTGGGGCCAAGTTTCCATTTGTTCACTGTATGACTTCGAATGCCATCAACTAATAGGTTTTAAAGTAACTACCCCCATACGCGCTGGCCCAGACAGGGTCAGCGGGAGTTAGAAAAGGTCCTGGTCTTCCCGAAGCCTGGTACATTGACAGGCAGTAGTACGTGTTATACCAGTAATGACTATTCAGTGAAGGTGTTTTTAATTTAAGAGAAATATATCTAATAATCTGCATCACTTTTTGTACTTGAAACATTGTGTTGACCACAACCTTTCCATTTTCTCTAGGCAAATAAGGCAGCGACTGAAGAACCAGGTCACTGAGATAAAGGAGCAAGTACCTGGTTTCACACCAGGCCTGGCAATATTACAGGTATTATGATAGTGTATTTGCACTAATACCCGCCTTACCCATCCTCGCAGTAGCACTTAAGACAACAAGCAGTTCAGTCTCTTCCCATTATTTGTTTGTTTGTTTGTTTGTTTTGGCTTTTGTGAAACCTCACACCTTTGCAGTTTCTCCTTGCAAGTTCCTCTTTGGCTCAGCTTCTGAATGTTGGCGCATCCTGGTCCTCTCCTATTCTCTGTGCGTGTTCTTCCCCTAGTCCAGTGTCTCTTGAAATTTTTGTCTTAGGGTCCATTCGTGCTTTAAAAAATTTAAGGCCTTGCCCTGGCTGGTGTAGCTCAGTGGATTGAGCGTGGGCTGCAAACCAAGCAGTCGCGGTTCGATCCCCAGTCAGGGCACATGCCTGGGTTGCAGGCCAGTTCCCAGCAGGGGACGCACCACCAGAGGCAACCATACATTGATATTTCTCTCCCTCTCCTTCCCTTCCATTCTAAAAATAAATAAAATAAAAAAATTTAAAAAAATTAAGGCCTTGAGCTTTTGTTCATATGGATTTATCCATTGATATTTACTGCATTAGAAATTAAAACTAAGAAGCTTAAAAATATTTATACATGTAAAAGTGCCAATAGTAAGATCGTTATGTTAACATAAGTAACACTTTTATGAGAAAATAACTTTTGGTTAAGAAAATTGAGAAGAGGGGCGAAGGCAGCTGGGTTCCCGTCTGCATCTGCACTCAATCCCTTACCGTGTGCTAGTGTGGTATATGATATATGAAGAAAATCTGGCCTCATAAAGACGTGTACTTGTAAAAGGGAAGGCTTTTTAAACTTTTTAAAAATTTACTTACTGATTTGAAAGATAGAAAAACATCAGTTCATTGTTCCATTTATTGATGCATTCATTGGTCGATTCTTGTGTGTCCCCTGAACAGGTATCAAACCTGAAAACTTGGCTTATTGGGACAACACTCTTGTCAACAGAGGTACCCAGCCAGGGCTTTTAAAAAGTCTGTCTAGCTCTGGTCTGCGTGACTCAGTTGGTTGGAGTGTTGTCCTCTAGTCATAGGGCTGTTGGTTCGATTCCCAGTTAGGTCATGTGTGGTCGGTCCCCAGTCCAGGTGTGTATGGGAGGCAGCCAGTTGGTGCAGTGCTTCTCTCTTGCATCGATGTTCCTCTCTCTCCTTTCTTCTTTCCCCACCTCTCTCTAAAAAAGAAAAGAAAAAGAAAAAATGTCCTTGGTGAGGATTAAAAAACACAGTCTTTTCAGATAATTGTGAATATTTTTCTCGAATGCTACACCAGCACTCAATGTAAGTTTGTAAAGGTTAGTTGCAGCGTGGAATCTAAAACTGTATCTTTGAACTTTCATACTTTTTTGCATCAGAATCTGTGTTGCAGTTTGAAAGGATATGTACCCACGCGTGGTTTTTTTATGTCCTTCATTCCTCATTTGGAAAATAATGGTTCACTGAATTATGCAGATCTTCCAAATGTTAGTATATTTTATGATGTGGCATAAAAAATCATAATCATTAAATTACCAACATACTCTTCAAAAAAGACTGTAATTTTTGAGAAGCTTTCAAGCACACAGGAGTGGATTAAGAATTGTGATTTTTGCTTGAAAACTCAAATTTTATTAGCGGCAATAAATACAGTTAGTTATTTTACTTGAAGAGCCGGCTAACTTTCCACTGTTGAGAAAATATTGCCAGACAGTCAAAGCTGAATAATATTGTTTGTCAGTTGTTCTTTCAAATAAAGATGGTGTTCCATTTAAAAAGACAGCTAGCTCAGCTCGCAAGGCAAAAAAAGTGCAACTGCTTTTTCTGGTGACAACCAGCGTACTTTTGCATGCAGGAGAAGTGCTTCCCGGTTCCTTACACAAAGTATTAAAATGACACATACTGGAGAGTCGAGGTTTAATAACGTGACCAGTGTTCACTGCTTCGCCCAGGGCTCTTCTAAGTGAAACCGTCACCTGTGTTTACTGAGCGTGTACGGCAGTGAAGGGTGCCCTCAGGAAGAGTATAATTTGGCACCATTGTCCTGATTCCTACTAAGTCACCAGCAGTCTTACTCATTGACTGTTACTTTTACGGCCTAATATAAATGTGAATACAGTGAAAAAGGCAAATGACAGAGCATTATTATAAAGTTTGGCGCTTACAGATCTTAAAGGGTCTTGATGTTCTCATGAGGCCATTGTCCTAGACCAGCGATTTTCAGCTTTCTTCACTGTGGCACACATCAACTACTAAAATTCTGTAGCATACCAAAAAATATATTTTTTACTCATCTGACCAAAAAGTAGGTATAATTTTGATTCATGCACACTGGATGGCTATTGTTTTATCGGTTGTTGTCATTTTTTTTTAATTTGACAATCTAAGGGAAAAGAGGTCAGTGCCCCTGACTAAATAGTCATGTGTTACATGTTTTGAAAATTCTTGTGTCACTCCAGTTGAAAATCACAGCCCTAGGCAATTTTATCTGGCCCCAAATTTCGGCTGTAGGCCAATAACTTATACACCCTGGATCTCCTCTGGGTTCTGGACTGTGGGTTTCTGGGACATCACTTATTTCCCTTCCTTCTCTAATCTGTTTTGCCTGTTTCTCATCCTCGTGAGGAATAGGGATCTCCCTGTGCCTTCTCCACCACACCCAACGTCTGAAGGCCTCCGGGCTCAGCCCTCAGCCCACTTTTTCTGCGTACTCTTGCTCTCAGTGAGCTCACTCAGTCTCACAGCTACGTGGAAGAGTACGTCCTGATTTAGGCTTCTGTCCACATTTTCTCCCCTGAGCTCCAGACACATCCGGTAGGAGGCCTTCCATATAAGTATCTGTTGTATGGGCAAATGTACAGAGAATGTTTTGAGCCCTGGCTGGTGTAGCTCAGTGGATTGAGCATGGGCCTGTGAAGTAAAGGGTTGCCAGTTCTATTCCCAGTCAGGGCACATGCCTGGGTTGCAGGCCAAGTCCCCAGTAAGGGACCCATGAGAGACAACCACATATTGATGTTTCTCTCCCACTTTCTCCTTCCCTTCCCCTCTCTCTAAAAATAAACAAATAAAATATTTGTAAAAAAAGAATGTTTTGAAGGGCTGATCTGGATGACAGGAAACTGATTGCTTTCATGTCAAATTCCCTTCAGAAATACCTGTTTCCTCACTTCCCATTTCCCTCTGTGTATGTGTCTCCACTTATACCATTTAACCCCTTGCTAAGTTTCTGTCTTATGATCATTAAGAATTTCAGAACAAATGGTACTTGAACATTTTCCCCCATTTCCATAATTATCTTGAGGCCTTGACTGAGAAGAAAAACACAGAAGGCCTGTCATTCTGCCTGGTGGGTCCCTTCCTGTGGTGGGTTTTCCTTTTTTTTTTTTTTTTTTTGCAAATTACTAAGAATCAAAGGTATGTGTCATGGGTGTACACTTGGTACATGTGGGGGACCATTAATTTCTCGGTTCCTGCTTGTGAATTGTTTGTTGTAGAAAGAGTGAATGTCATAGACCAGAAATCTGAAACCTTTCCTTAGCAACACTGGGAAGTTTTCTCCATTTCAAAGATAGATTTCT
The DNA here is from genome assembly GCA_004027735.1 of Carollia perspicillata. NCBI lineage: Eukaryota > Metazoa > Chordata > Mammalia > Chiroptera > Phyllostomidae > Carollia > Carollia perspicillata. The sequence continues at coordinate 7,652 of PVKM010034087.1, forward strand.
AAGCTTGTATTTTAAATGTATTGGTTGCAGGTGTTTTTGTGGACATAAACAGTGTACTATAGCTTTGTCCCCTATGTCCTTGCCAGTAGAACAATAGTACACTGTATTTTATCTTGCACTTCAGCACCAGACTCAACATTTTTCTGTGACACAAGGCTTACACGTGCTTTGTTGTAGTTGTTGACCTTAAACAAATAGACAGCTAGATATTTCTCCAGCAAAATGGGTTTATCCAGGAACAACAAACAGTTGTAATGCAGGACATGCAGCCTAATGGTGAACCCTGTGGAAGTCCCTCGATGCAAAGGAGAGAGGACGCTCTTTTATGGACTTGGGAGGGGCTGTTGTAAAGGAAGAGTCGTTGGAGGAAACTGGAAGTTCAGGGCGTAGTGACTTTTCATTGGCTGAGCTGTTGCTGGATGAGGAGGAATCTTTTCTTCCCCTGCTGAGGCAGTGTAGTGTCACACGTCCTGTTGCAGTTGCAAAGCGCTCTCTTCCTGTCGGGGTCAGTAGTGTGCTTTGAGTGACAGGCATGAGAGCCCTCTCTTCCAGCTTCCCAGCTCCATTTTAAATGAGGATTCTGTGTATTTTCACATACCACATCTCTGCTGCCTTGGACCTCTCATTTTTTCCATCCTGTTGACCTGGCACCACCATCTTCCCACCTGAGGTCTGCTCTAGGGTCTCTCCCTCTCCACATCTGCTCAGGGACCGCGGTGCTGTTGAGTCTGCCTCTGTGGGCTCCTGGAATCTGTTCCCTCCTTTTGATTTGTGCTGCTCCCACCCGCTGGGGCCACTGCAGTCTCATGCTTACGGTTTCAGGCTTCTGATCTGAACGCTTCCAGTCTGTCCTTTTAACTGTTACTGTCACCCTTATCAAAATGCGAATCTGATCACGGTGCATCCAGCCTCACCCTTACAGAAGGAATGACAGTGCTGCATATATAGAGTGTCTACTATAGTTCAAATGATTTGTGTGCATTTCTAGTTCTAATTTCTATACTACCCGTACAAGTTGGGACCTCTGCTTATCGTCACAGTAACAGATGCACAGAGCTCTTGGGTAGCTTATCCAAAGCCACAGCCAGGAAGGGACTGAGTCTGGCATATAAACTCAGGTCTTTCTCCAAAAACCGTTTGCTTTTTGCTTTTGTTTTTCTAATTTCTTGGCATTGCAGTCAAGGGTATTCATGATCTGGCTGGGGAAATACATAGCTAAAAGTTGGAATTTTTAAAAAACACAGTGGACTGTTAACTTCCCAAATAACTGAATATTTAAAAGAAATTAAGACTGTCTATTATAAGAGATAGAAATGAGGCTGTGTTTCCATTCCCTTAGTATGTAAAATACTTTATTTATTAATAATATAATAACTAACATTTGCCCCCTGCCAGAAACTATTCAGAGTGCTTTGTGTGTGGCACCTCCTCGTTCGGTCCTCACAAAGAAACAGGGACACAACGATAAAAGTAACCAAATCAACTGGCCTGAGTATCAACAAAAGGCTCCTGATGCAGAAAGAATTAATGAGTAGACCAACACCCACATTATTTTTTGCCAAAAAATAGGGATCGATAAACTGTCCCATGTCCAAATGCTGCCCAGGTTGTAAAGGGTTAAAAAAGAAGCAAAATGTGTGACAGTGCGTGGCCTGAAAAAGCTAAAATATGAGCCATCTGGCTCCTTACAGAAACAGTTTGCAGACTCCCGGTGTTAAAAAAAAAATTGTTCCCGGCTAGGCTGGTGAGGCTGTGGAAGGAGCACTGGCCTGCTAACCAGAGGGTCGCCAGTTCAACTTCCAGTCAGGGCATGTAACCGGGTTTCGGGGCAGGTCCCCAGTAGGGGGTACAGGAGAAGCAACCACACATTGATGTTTCTCTCCCTCTCTTTCATCCTCCCTTCCCCCTGTCTAAAAATATAAATAAATAAAATCTTTAAAAAAATCGTTCCTAACTTGTTTCTGGGAAAGGACCTCTTTTGGATGATGTTGTTCACCTCTTTCTAGAAAGAAATTCACATTCTGGTAAAATGCTTAAGTGATTTTCTTGATAAAGTCTAATGGATTTAAGATGTGTTCTGGGAAACCAGCCTTCCACCCACCTACTTGACTGTCAGTCAAGAATCTACTGTTCTTCTACTAAACATTCTTTTTGCATCTAGTCTAGCAATGATTGTATAACCATTTTCCTCTGTAAAATGCATATCCTGAGACTGAATCTTTGAATTGGTTCCTAAGAAGTCTTTTCCTTTGCATTAGGATTACAATGAAACTTTGACATATGCTCATAACTATAACTGTTAAAGCTTTCTTTTTAAAACCGGTGGAAGTTTTGAAGTTTTGAGAAATTCTTCCCAAAACACGCAGACTGAAAAGTTTCTATAAAGGAACAACAGCAAAACACTTCAGACTTCTGTAACACTCGGTGCCAGTGACTACGTCTCTGAAGGAAAATGTTGTGACTCCACATTCAGCCAAGTGCGTCCTTCAAGTGCAAAGAAGCAGAAAAATATTTTCAGATACACAAAGACTCAGAAAAAACGCCTACATGCCTTTCATGGGAAGGTGACCTGTTGTTGCATTTCAGGTACCTGAGAAATAAATGAAAATAAACTGTAGAAGAGAAAAGTTGTAATTTTAAAAAGACTGGCAATGAGTGATAAAACCATTTAAACTCAGAGTTAAATCTGAATAACTAATTATAGTTATAAATAGGACCGTCTTTCCTACTTCGATCTACAAGTCTCAGAGTGCCTTAAATCCGGTAACTGAATCAGTGAATGTTGGATGCTAGGGCCAAAGAACATACAGAAGATGGCCAAAGAAGAAACATGGGAGGCACTAAAATTCTGGGGAAACCCCCGCAGGAAGCAACTAATGTGATGCACTTAGGTTCAAATAATCCAATAAAAAAATCCCTCAATGGACTTGGACTTACCTTCCCAGAGATGAAATTCAAATTAACATTGACAGAACAGATCTATATAAAGGACAGCTGAAGCTGAGAGTAAGGCCACGTTCCCTGGGCCAAGCAGGAGCTCCCAGTAACAGCATCAACATGATGTGGACTGGAAATACTCTGTTACTGAGGCCGGCTTCTGTCTCCGCATTGTCCTGTTAAAAGGCACCAGGCATCAGTATCGAGGGACCTACCATTTTTCCCTCTGCAGTTTTGGGAGAAGCCAAATCTGTAAGCATATCACCCTGAGCCTATTTCAGCCTTGGAAAGGACAGGTGTCCACCACTGGAATGTGGAAAAGTATTTGTAAAATAAACTTTTACAGATAAAATGGTTACAGGAAAAACTATGAATGTATTCATGAATAAATAAACAGAAGGGACATGATGAGACAGCACAGTGATTCAAAGGATTGGGCTTCCGCTCTGTCCTGAGGGCAGCAGACTGCCCTTTGCCTTGCATAGGTGTCTGCTCTGCGTAAGACAGAGCGAGGTCCACCCTAGCTGGTTTCTCTTCTCTGTGTGCTGGGGAGCACTTTCCGCTGCCCCTGGGAGTGGGGGAGAGGGGTCAGAGTGCGCCCTCTGGGTGTTCTTGTCCCAGCTGCGTGGCTTCTCCAGTGTTGTCTCTCTTGCCTGATGGCGGTTCCTCAGGCCTGTCGATCCGGCATGCCAGCCAGCTCAGTGGCGCGCAGAGTCTCCACATGTGTCAGACGGGCCTGCGGCATGCTTGCCTGATTTCCAAGGCAGACACAGGCAGTCCCCCGCTTTGTCTTGTCTTTCAGCTTTTTCCGTGGGAACCAGGTGGGACTTGTTTGGGGAGGTGCCCCTGATACCACCTGTGTGCGCATCGCCCTCCACTCTGCCCCGACGTTCTCCTCATTCTCCTGTTGAAGTTCTCTGCCACAAGAATCTCATGATTAAACCTTCCTTTCATCAAAATAAAATTTTAGAAACCCTTTTGTACACCTTGCCTTTCCCTAATCGTCTGATTTGCATGTATTTATTATTCTAGGTTGGCGACAGAGATGATTCCAATCTTTATATAAATGTGAAGCTGAAGGCTGCAGAGGAGGTAAAGGCGAGAACAGCCGTGTTGTCGGCCCCACCCCAGCCCAGCCCCTGCCAGTTACCTCTCTCGCTTTATTCCCTCCCGTAAAGAGTTTTGTCACTCGCAGTGGACTTGAATCTCGCAAGTCAGCACTGAGTGACCTAGGGCTTCGGCCTCTGGTTTACCCTTGAATGTTTTCTAATCAGTGATCTGCCTGCTTCCCAAAGAGCAGGAATCGTGGGCAGGAAATTGCTTGTGCGGTGATGACAGTTAACAAGTAGGTGATGAGTGGGCCAGAATGAGACGGATTCTTCAGAGTGTAGGGTGAAGTGGTTACTAACACCCTGTGGATGGTTTTAGTCATGGCTATGAAAGAAAGGAGCCCATGTCTCAAGTTTTCTTGCCAAACACCTGTTTTAAATGTTCATTTTTGCAGATTGGGATCAAAGCCACTCACATTAAGTTACCAAGAACTGCCACAGAATCTGAGGTGAGCTTTTAGGAACTGAGTATTAAGAGGGCAGCTGAAGGCTTTCCTCTCTGGTTTTTGATTTAGTGGGACTTGAGGGATTGAGACATCCAGCATGCAGAAGCCCTCCCAGTAATTGTTTCTTCACAGGCTCTGCCTGCAGAAAATCTCCGAATATACCTGCAGAGCAAGTGGTGCAGCGCTGGGGCACGAGTGTTTGCTGCTCAGAGTGCGATCGCAGCATCATTTGTGTGCACACCACCTGTAGTGTTTATTAAAAAGTGATCCTTGGCCTGTAGTTACATGCATGTTATAAACCAAACATGTATTCTGTTTAGGTGATGCGAAAGCATAGGCAGAACCAGCGTCTGTGATTGAAGTCAGAACTGTGGTTCTTATAGGTAGGGGAGTTAACTGAAGGGGCAGGAGGGAGAAAGCTTTCTAAGGTCATGGGAGTGTTCCCTGTCTGCACTGGCCGACAGGGTAGCCACTAGCCCCGTGTGGCCATTGAATTAAAGTGAAATAAAATTTAAAATTCAGTTTCTTGGTTATATTGGCCATGTTTCAAGTATTCAGTAGCCACTATTCTAAGTTGTCAGTTATAGAGCATTTCTGTCATCACAGAAATCTCGATTTGGATGATGGTAACATGGGTATTACTGCCGAACGTCTTACTACTTTGGTGGGTTCCTGACCAGACCCCTGCAGATGACATGCCGTGTTAAAGGAGAGTTGCTCTCAGGGTCCAGGGCAGGTGTGTTCTGAGAGGATGGCAGTTACACTCTCGGAGGGAAACAGGACAGCCTCTCTTTGACTCGGAAAGTGTTTCTCTGTGGCATACAGACTGCATGTGGTACTGCTTTCAGGTGTTCAAGTACATCACATCTTTGAATGAAGACATCACCGTACATGGGTTCATAGTGCAGCTACCTTTAGATTCAGAAAATCCCATTAACACCGAAGCAGTGGTCAATGCTATCGCACCGGAGAAGGACGTGGACGGGTGAGTGTGGCTTGACTCTAGGTCACGTGGCCCGATTCCGATGATCATTTATTGCTGTGTCCAGAACACACCGTATTTGCTTCTGAAGAATAAAGACACCTAATTTACCTTTACCTCCCCTTCATTGCTTTCACTGTTTTAGATTGACTAACATCAGTGCTGGAAAACTTGCCAGAGGTGACCTGAATGGCTGTTTCATCCCTTGCACACCTAAAGCATGCTTGGAACTCATCAGAGGGACAGGTGAAAACAAGAACCAAAAACAAAGCACCATTTCGTGGAGCCCGATCTGGCATGTGGGGGTGCAGAGGAGCTGCACTGTGGGCCCTGCGTAGCTGGACTTGCTTGGCACAAGCGACCTGTCTGCCAGGGACTTTACCTAAATTCTCACTAAGTTTTCTCAACAAGCCTATGAAATAGTACTCTAATTGTCCAAAAGGCTCCAAATAATTGAGTAATTTGTCCAAGAGGCAGCAGAACTCAGTTGTTTGAGTTCAAAGCAAAATTTTGTGTGTGTGAAAGAACCTACATGGCAGTGAGAATTGAGATGGTGTATAAGGATGCAGAGTGAAAAGTCCCCCGCTCCCGATGGGCACCTGGAACTACTGTGGAAACAGTAGTTCTGGAACTAGACAGATGACTGGAAACAGTCTCTTAACAATTAATTGGCTGTATTATATCTTATTACCTAGTCAGCATCTTGGTATTGTAATTTCATCACAAATGCTTTTAGCAGAGCTTTTTTTTTTTTAACAAGGAAGTTTGTCCTGTTTAGAGGAAGTGGATCAGAAGTTTCAAGTGGAAAACGTTGGCCATTGCAAAAGAAGAGTTTCTGTGGTTGGCAAGGAAAGGTCAAGCTACGAGCCTTGGGACGGCTATTAGTCCCTTAACTAAATTTAGGTTCTACAGCATATTTGACACACAGTTTGTTGCCACTGGATAAAAACAAACCCCATGAGCCTCAGCGGCTGCAGGTTCCCACTTCCTCTTACTGACAGTGAAGCTGCCGTTCACTCTAATGCAGCTTCGGGTCCTTTGCTGAATTCTAAAAAGTATAGTAAGGTACCTTTTAAACACTTCAGACTTTGAAGGCTTTGCTTCTAGATGTTTATCATGTTAACATTATATAGAAGCTTATCTTTTGGGGATAAAATTAATGGTTTGTAAGAAGCACACTTTAAGCACCAAGTGCCTTACACAAGAGTCTACGTCAGCCACAACTAGGAAGAGGGGCTCCGGTAGAGCCCTCAAGACTTTATTTCTGCTTTTTTCTAGCTCATTCTCATCCTTCACTTGGTGGTCCCAAGCAGCTCTAGCCTTGTTCCATCCTTGTGCCTCATGGTCATGGGATTGGATCTCATTGGCCAGGATGAAATATGATCCCTTGTCGACTGTTGGGTGCTTACCCACACCATCTCCATTAAATAGAGTATGTCTGTCACAAAAAGGTCATTGGTATAGTGCCCCAAGAATGGATGCTGAGTAGGCAAAAAGAAAGCCTTCTACTACAGTTAGAATTCCCCTTTATCACTTCCCAGCAAAGGACCCCATGGTCAGGCCCTAAGCCAAAAGAGAAATTTAGGTGAGGAGCTGCATAAATAAGCTTAGCAGAGTTGGAAAGAATCACCAATAGTAAGCTAATTCCCCTCACTCCCCCCCACCCCATTACAGGCCCCCTATCTGTTAGAACTTTTTCCCACGTAATTTAATCCAACCTCTCCTTCCATATGGCTGTTTATTAGCGGTTATGTCAGGATTTCTCTTTTCCTTTGAGTGTAGGTTTTCTTCCCACTCCTCTGTCACTGACTCAGTGGTTCTTGGCTTAAGCTGCTCTCAGAAACCCACAGCAAGAGGGACACATGGACAAGCACTAGTTTGTAGCTAAAACCCTAGAGCTGAGAATATTATTTCCCAAGAAAGAGTGTCTTTAGGAGGACTTCTTTCTTTCTGACGCTCAGAATGTGTTTCCGTGTACTCGTTCTGAACTGCCCCCCCGGGGGTGGCACGCGGAGGAGGGCAGCTCCCCCCAGTCTTCTGATGCACTCTGGCTTTTCTCCCAGGGGTGCAGATTGCCGGGCGGCACGCTGTGGTGGTCGGGCGCAGCAAGATAGTCGGCGCCCCCATGCATGACCTGCTCCTGTGGAACCATGCCACGGTGACCACCTGCCACTCCAAGACTGCCAACCTGGATGAGGAGGTAGGGGGTCCGCGGCCGAGCGGAAGACGGTCTGTGTGTGGTGGGTTCTCACTCAATGGGAACAGCTTTACCTCATTATCTCATGTAACCACTGTAATAATTCTGTGATTCTTGGTTCATTTCACAAGATGAAGAAACAAATTCACATAAAAAACTTGCCCAAAGTTACACAGATTTTGTTCTGACTATATTATTTATATACCATTGAACCCCCAGATGGTAGAGAGGAATTAGCAGAATAAGCACTGGGATTGACCCCTGCCGCTAGATCCCAAACCAATAGCAATGGGGACCTCAGATAAAGGTGCTCCTCAGGTCGATGTAGACAGAGGTCCTACGACATCTGTCGCAGCTTGTTCTCGTGTA
>PVKM010034088.1:0-15686 GCA_004027735.1 Carollia perspicillata
CTCTGGCCCTCCTTGCCCCCACCCCTACCGCCCTCCCTCAAAGAGGAGCTTTCCGGACCATTATGTTTGTGCTTCCTCTGGCATCTGCCTCAGGCTCAGGCCTGGCCCTGACCACGGCACCCCTGGCTGACCCCAACCTCCCCTGGGACTCTCCACCTGCCCCTGTCTCTGGGGGGTGGGTGGGAGGGCCATGAGATGAGGGGCCAGGAAGCAGGGGCGATGATGAGGCAGAAGGCGTCTCCTGGGGGCCAGGCTGGAGCTCAGCCGGCGTGAGCCACTGAAGCGACTGACAGAGCCGGGGCCGGAGTTCCCGGCCGGGGCAGGTGGCCGAGCTCAGGGCGGGTTGGGCAGCAGCCCTGGCTGAGGACTCCCCAGGCTGGGCGTCCCAACCCTTCTCCCTCTGATGCCGAGGCTGGAGGCAGGAGGGCGGCTGCTTCCTCGAGGGCTTGAGTCTCGGCCAAGAAGACCCGCTCAGCTTTTCCAGAAGGGACGGAAACTTCCCCGTCAGCCCTGCAAAGCAGGCCTTGCCTTTCGACTAGGTCCCACCCGCTGGGCGGGAGTAAGGGATGAGCAGGGAAGCCACTGCTCAACACAGGGGGCCCCACAGTCCAGCTCCTGCCCCAGGCAGGTGGGGTCCAGGGAGATGAGGGTGATCCAGGAAGCGATTGTGTGTGTCTACCAGGGTGCACCCCCCTCGGGCCTCCTCCAACTGTGGCCGCTCCCTGGCTGGCCTCTGCTCACAGTCCTCATCTCCACAGCAGCCCTGGGCAGCCTCACATGCTGGGCATCAGGGGGGCGAGTGGGGCTCCTCCAGGCAGCAGCCCTGGACTTTGGCAGCCCAAGTCCGTTGCTTCCACAAGGCCCAGGCGGAAGCACCGGGCAGTTTCTGGTCCCTCCGAGATCTGAGGTCTGTGGAGCGGAGCCAGAGAGGCCACGGCCAAGATTCCCGGCGAGGGGTGGGGGCAGCGGGGACACAGTTCTCATTTTGTTCCTGCCCCAGCTCCTCAGGCTCGGCTGAGCCACTTCCTTTTTTAGGCAAAGTGGAGCTCAGCCCGTCTGCCGGCTCCTCACCTGCCATAAAGAGAGGAAGGAAGGCCATTGAATCCCATCCGTCTCCCTCTCCTTCACAGAGCATCCCCCGGGAGGTGGGGAGGGAGGGAGCATCCTGGCAGCAGAGTCACCACCCAGGGGCTCGGTGCCCCCATCCCCGCAGGGAGGAGCGGCGGGGAGGGGCCAGTGGCTGCCCCACAGGAAGGCATCTTAGGAGTGAGGCGTCAGGCTCGCCTCCACCTCGTCTTCTGCCCAGGGGCCACTGCCCCTCCCTGGGGGGCTAAGTGCCCCTTGGGTTGCCACCTCTGGTCCCGCCTAGCAAGGTTCAAGAGCCGGTCCCTCCAGAGGGGCTCCAGTGGGCTGCTGGGGGTCTGTCCTCAGCGCTTGGCCCCTTGTGGGGCAGGGTATGTGAGCACAGCAATAGGTCTAACATGGTCACACTGGACAGGGCCTGGAGCGGCCTTCTCCAGCTCCCGTAGCTCTTCCTCCCGGAAGCCAGGGGGCTGGAGGTTTTGTGTTCCCCAAGAAGCTCACCCTCAAGTGTCTCCGGCTTGTGGGCTGTCTCCCATGCTCTATATCTGTTCTAAGTTTGGCCCTTCAGTCCCTGTTGGTCCGTCCTTGGGGGCACATGTCCCAGCCCCCAGTCACCTCCAGCTCCCCCAGCCCTGTGACCCAGTGGAGACTCAGTGGAGGCCTGGGCCTTGTTAGGGGCGTGCTGTTCTTCGAGTCACCCCCATGCTCTCACACTTTCTGGACCCCCTTGGGCATGCTTCAGGGACTTCCAGCTCCGTGAAAGCATGGCCGGTGGGCCTGGGGACGACTCTGCGTGGTGGCCCCCTGTCTGCTCCTGGCTGGGGGCAGGGGGCAGGGCAGACCTCACAGTCTCGCAGCAGGAAAGAAGGACTGCCTTGTCTGTTTGCGTGTGTGCCCACGAGGGCGCGTCCGAGTCCCTCTTCCGTGCAAGCGCCACCCGAGAGTCGGGGAGTCTGGGCAAAGCACGCGGCTGAGCGCGCACACCGAGGCGGGGCCTCTCGGGGGCGGGGCCCTGGTCCAGTCCGTGCGGCGGCGCGCGTCGCCGCCCAGGAGCGAGCTAGCGAGCGGCGAGGGGAGTCCGAGTGCGCCTCTTTCCGTCGCGCGCGATGCAGCCCTGGACGGCGCTTGGCCTGGCCCTGAGCCTGGCGCTGGTGCGGAGCGGCGCGGAGCGCGGTGAGTGCGGCGGGCGCTGAGGCCAGGTTCCGGCGCCCCCCGCCACCCCCAGCCCTGGGCCATCGCTCTCCTCCCACGGCCGTGGGGCCGGGGTGGCTGGCAGGCGGGCGGACCCAGATGTCCCTGGAGGCTCGACTGAGCATGGAGGCAGCGTTCTGCCCTATCGTTCTGCTCAGATCTTGGGGCCTGGCCAGAAGAGGGAGGTGTCTGTCGAGGAGGCCTTCCCTGCCTCAGTTTCCTTCTCTTGGAACGACCCTTAGTAGAGGGGTGACAGGAAGGTTGGAGTTGGCCCACTGAATTAGGGAAAACAGAGGTCCCAAGACCCAGGCCAGAGCCAAGACACCCCAGTCCCTGTCTGCCAGTGGGCCAGTGGTGGCCAGGCCTATCTGTCCCCCGGGGTGCCAGGAGGAAGGGGAGTCCCAGGAGGCGCTGGCGGAGCTCTCAGGCTCTGTGTTAGGTAACTTGCTTCCTGTGTGCAGACAGAGCGGAGGATGGAGCCCGGGAAGGGGTGGCACCATCCCTGGCCTAGCCATCTGGGCTGTGGGAGGGGCTGTGACCTATGTCCTGCCTCCCCCATTTCTCATCCTCCGCCCCCAGTCTCACCAGCTGCTTTGTGCCCCTCTCCTCTATGTCCCACCTGTTGCCTCACCTGGAGGCTGAGCTGCGTGGCTGAAGTCCAGCCTGAGGCTGCTTCTCTGGAAGACAAGCCTGAGCCACCCAGGCCGGTCCACCTGCCACTGGCTTGAGCTTTGGGCCAGGACCCTTGGCTCCAGCCTGCTTGCCGTCTGCTGCAGAAAGGGGGTGGGGTGGGGGCTTGGAGGGGTCTGCTTTCCTTTACAGATGGTATGAGCTGAGACCACCCCGGGTCCATGGCCAGGGCACCCAGCTGGGACCCCAAAAGTGCGGGCCTCTTGTGAGCTTGGACCCTTCTGCACCCTGGACGCCACCCCCAGGGCCTTCGGGGTGGGGCTGAGCAGGCCCTCAGGGCTTACCTGGGTGAAGGCCAGCACACACTCAGGGAAAGCCCAGGCCCTGGAGCCCTGCCGTGGGTGTGGAGCTGTCTGGTAGCCGTTGCCTGGGGCTGAACCTTCCCCTTCTCCCCCAGGGCCCCCGGTGTCAGCCCCCCAGGGGGACATCCTCTTTCTGTTGGACAGCTCGGCCAGTGTATCTCATTACGAGTTTTCCCGAGTTCGGGAGTTTTTGGGGCAGCTGGCAGCCCCACTGCCTCTGGGCCCCGGGGCCCTACGTGCCAGCCTGGTGCACGTCAGCAGCCAGCCACACACCGAGTTCCCCTTCGGCCAGCACAGCTCCGGCGCGGCCGTGCAGGATGCCATACGTGCTGCGGCCCAGCTCATGGGCGACACCAACACCGGCTCAGCACTGGCGTACGCCAAGGAGCAGCTGTTTGCCGAGGCGGCTGGAGCCCGGCCCGGCGTGCCCAAGGTGCTGGTGTGGGTGACCGACGGCGGCTCCAGCGACCCCATCGGGCCCCCCATGCAGGAGCTAAAGGACCTAGGTGTCACCGTCTTCATCGTCAGCACTGGCCGTGGCAACCTCCTGGCGCTGTCAGCCGCTTCCTCGGCCCCAGCGGAGAAGCACCTGCACTTCGTGGATGTGGATGACCTGCACATCATCGCCCCGGAGCTACGGAGCTCCATCCTCGGTGGGTGGAAGTGGGCGGAGCCGGGGGCGGGGCCCAGGCTGAACCCAAGAAGAGAGAGAGCCCCGTGAGCCTTCAGGAGGAACAGCAGCTGGTGGGGCACTCTCTGACTGGCCCAGCCCACTGCTGGGGGCCCCACCGAGTGGGGGGGCCATGGTGTGGGCCCAGGGCTGCAGTGGGTGGACGTGGCCGAGTGGAGGGCCAAGCTGAGAGGAAGGAGGTCCCAAGCCCGAGGACTCTGCAGGTGGGCAGCAGGTGCTCCAGCACCGGTGCCAGGGCCCACTGCGCCTGGGGCTGGGAGCCAGGGTGGGGGGGTAGGACTGCTTCCTTGGGGCTCCACTTTCCCCAACTGCCCCCCAGGTGAGGACAGCTAGAAGGCTTTAAGCAGGTTTGCTGGCAGCTCCCCACGGACTTTCTTCTGGACTGAACCGCCAAACCCCACTGGGGCGGGGCTGGCCATGAAGGGCCTGGGCACTGGCTCGGCCTACTGCAGCCACTGAAAACTGCCACTAACCCCAGGGCTCCTCCCAAGCGTACGCCTGTGGGTTAATCATCCACCCAAACCCGGAAGAGGTTGGCCTGTGGCTTGTGGAGAGGGTCCAGGGTGTTTCTCCCCATTTTCTCCAGGCACACCTGGTCCCTTGTTGTCCCTGGTGAGCCACTGTGGCTGAGCCTGGGATGGGTGAGGGGGCAGAAGGAGAAAAAGCAGCTGGACAGGAAAAACAGAGGCTGCAGGGCAGTGTGGGGGCTCCAGGGTTGGGAGTGGGCTGGGGGGGCAGGGAATGGGCAGGAGAATGAGGGCCAGGCTGGCAGCTGGGGCACCCAGCCTCAGAGGAGGCGGCAACAGGATGGTGACAGGCTTAACCCTGCCCAGACACGCATCAGCCATGCCCGCCAGCGCGGTCACGGCTGGTTCAAGAGTTGTGTGCAGCTGGGGGAATCCCACTTTGGGGCTCACATTCTCCTTTGGACCTGAGGTAGACGGCATGTCCAACCTCAGGTCCAGCTGCTCCTGGAGTGGTCCCACCTCCAACACCCCTCAGGGTGTCCCCTGGGGGCCTCCCCTCTCCTGACTTCACCATTGGCCTCCTTTGCCTTGACTCTCCAGAGCTGAGCTGTCCCCTGACCCTGTGCCACTCTGGCTGTGGCAGGGGCTGGTGCTCTGTTCTCAGACACCACCTGGGGCCCTGCCACCTTTCAGATACCCTGGTCCAGGTCACTGGACTGGGTAGGAGGTGGCTGAGACAGCTTCCCTGGAGGGCTGGGGCTGAGGCAGGCAGGGAAGCCCCTGATGGGGCCAGAAGTGGGGGGCTGCCGTCTTGCCCTCCCCGGCCCTGTCACCAGTTTGTGTGATATTAGCATCTGCAGGGTGTGGGGCGGCTGGCCTGGCTCCCCAGCACTCCTGTTCCCAGCGTCTTCCTGGTGGGTGCCCCCAACCCTTGCCTCGGATATCTGGATCTCCAATATCTCCTGAGTCAGCACTTAGGGTCCCGGGCCTGGGCGGGAGGACGCGACCCTGGTTCTCCATCCCCTTGCACTACCCGCAGACGCTTTGCAGCCGCAGCAGCTCCGTGTTTCTGAAGTCACATCCAACGGCTTCCGCCTGGCCTGGCCGCCACTGCTGAGCGCGGACTCAGGCTATTACGTGTTGGAACTGGTGCGCCGCGCAGAGTCCGGAACCGCGCGCCGACAGCAGCTTCCCGGGAACGCCACGGGCTGGGCTTGGGCCGACCTGGACCCCGACACGGACTACGACGTGGCGCTGGTGCCCGAGTCCAACGTACACCCCGTGAGGCCGCAGCACCTGCGGGTGCGCACCCTACCGGGTGAGCCGGCGGGGCCGGGGGCGGGGAGGAGGGCGGAGGGGAGTGGGGCGCGGAGTGGGGCCGGTTAGGGTTGGGACCTCACCCACTCACCCGCGCTTCCCCCGCAGAAGAGGCCGGGCCGCAGCGCATCGTCATCTCGCACGTCAGGCCGCGCAGCTTGCGCGTGAGCTGGGCCCCGGCGCTGGGCCCGGCCGCGGCGCTCGGCTACCACGTGCAGTTCGGCCCCCTGCGCGGCGGCGCGGCGCAGCGCGTGGACGTGCCCGCGGGCAGCAACAGCACAGCCTTGCAAGGCCTGGCGCCCGGCACCGCCTACCTGGTGACCGTGACTGCGGCCTTCCGCTCCGGCCGCGAGAGGGCGATGTCGGCCAAGGCCTGCACTCCGGACAGCGAGCGCAGCCGTGCCCCGGGTCCCCCGCCGCCGCCGGGGCCGGGAGCCCGGGGGCGGTGAGCCGGCCGCCCCGCGCGCGGTCCAGGGCCCCTTCTCCCGATGCCGGCCGGGAAGGCGCCCGCTGCTGAAACCTGGGTCTGGGCCTGGGGGCTGGGGTGCTGGCCGGGTCTTGGCTGCGCGGTTACTCCGCATGACCCCCAAGTCCTCTCTCTCCGCGGCCAGACCCTCCGATGCGCTTCTGGCCGCAGCGCTGGCCCTCGGGACCCCTCCCCTGCCCGGGCCGGAGCTGGGCGCTCGGTGGTGTCCTTTGGGCGAGATTTAGCGGGGAGATGGAGAGGGAGTCTGGGCGCGGGTTGAGAACATTGGACCCGGGACAGGCCCTGGACGGAGACTGGAGGGCGGACCTCCCCCTGTTGTGAAGGACCAGACCTTCTTCGGGCGAGAGCTAGCTTCTGGAGCTTGGCCCAGCTGGCCACTCAGGTCCAGGGCCTTAACAGAAAGAGGGGGAAGAGCGGGAGCTGGCTCCGGCCAGGCCCACGGGCTCCATTGACGGAACGGGTCAGCATAAGGGTGGGCCAGGGAGAGTGTGAGGAGGTGGACTCAGCGGTCAGCAGCTGCTGGGTGGCAAGGTGTTCTTAGGCAGTACGCTGAGCTGGTGGTGCGGGGCCAGTACCTGCCAGGGACAGTGGCCCTGCCTTCCTGTTCCAGACCTTGTGGGAGGACCAGAGCCTGGCATCAGGTTCTGGGGACAGCACTGGCAGGGAGCCTCCTCTTGCTTCTGGGCTGGAGGTAGGGGGCTCCTTTGCTGGGGTGGATTCACTCCAGCAATTCTCTGCATCTTCTGGCACCCCCTTCTGCCACTACTTCCTCTCTGGGGCCACCAGCCCGGCCCCAGCGCGGGCAGCACCGCGCCCCCACTGCCCCAGTGAGCATGTCCTTGGCCTCTCCCCCACTAACGCCCCACACTTGGAAACACCGTGAGCCGGTGCTCACTTGGGCAGCACGCAAACTAAAATACAATGAATCAGACGTGAACTGAGTCCTGTGGTCTCCTCAGAATACTTTGCTCCTCGTCGAACCCCCAGCCTGTGAAAGGTCCTGCAGTGGGGGTGGGGCATGGTGTGCTAGCTGGTGCTGGGGAAGGGGGGGCCTTCTGTGGACCCTCCGTGCGCCTGCTGTTCAGACAGCCCTGCCTGTTCCACCGTGTGGAAGGGACACGGGCTGTGGCAGTGGAGATGGGCCCTCTGCCGGCAGTGAGGCCCTCCACCACAGTGTGACTCTCTGGCTTTCTTCTGCCCCACCCAGCAACTGCTGGACTGAGAGGTGGTCTCGGGCCCCGACAGGGCTCTCAGGCTGGCGGTGTGTGTGAGTGTATGCATGCGAGTGTGTGAACCTTCACTCTCCGAGCATCACACAATCACTCAGCCCGTGCCCAGGCCCTGAGACCTGCCCCATCCACCATCCATTAGCCCCATGTGCTAGGCATCAGGGGGTCCCACCGTGTGGCAGCCCAGGGCTTGCCTACATGACGATAGGACCAGAGACAAAGCCCGCCCCCCACCACCACCCAGGCCCTGGCCCTGGCCCTGACTGTGGGAGCTGAGGGAGGAGGTTCTGAAGTAGGGCTCAGGTGGATGTTGGGTTCCTTCTCCATGTCCCCCAACCCCATTGAGTCAGGCCCAGGGGACCCTGAGTGGGATAGTGGCTTGTGTGTACACTGCGGGTTTCTGCTTACGCCCTGACTGGTGGTTGGCAGGCAGCTGAGGGTCAGAGGCTCCTGTGATCTTAGCGGCTGCCCTGTCCTGAGGCAGGTGGGTGTGAACAGCAGACAGCTGGGTGGATCCCTCCCAGGGCCTGGGCCTAGGGCCATGGGCCAGCCCTGACCCTGAGGGACAGAACTTCCCCCACGCAAGCTTGTGGCTCCTACGCTGATTCTCCCCAGTGTGCACAGATCTAAGACCGCTGGCTGCTCAGAGAGGCCCCCTTCCCCACCAAGCCCCTGCCCACTGGTCGGTCCTTTCCCAATAGCTCCGTCACCCACTTGAGACAACTTGAGTGACAAGCTTCTTCCCCCTAAATGTGTCTGCAAGCCCAGGAGAGGGCAGGGTGGCGGGAGACAGGCCCACACCCTGGAAAGGGGTGCGGCTCCCCCATCTCTGCTGGATGCCGAGGCGCGGGGAGAGGGCCCCACTCCCATCTCCCTGCCAAAGATGAGATGAGCGGCTGGCGTCCCTCATCTCAGAAGCGCCGCCCTGCCCGCAGTCCCCGGCAGTTCTTTAGGGGCTTTGAGTCCGAGCCACAGCTGGGGACAGGCTGGAGGAAACAGTTTTTTCTCAGTCTCCTCCCCTCCATGACGAGTAGGCCCTGACCTCTCACTCCGCTCTGGGTGCAGGGCCCCGCCTGACGCCTGTCAGGACTGACACCCTCCACTCCACACCTTGGGCACCAGGGGCCTCCCCCCGAGCCCCTGAAAACCAGAAGGGGCTGTGCTGGGGCTGCTTCTGGTTGAGGTTCCAACCCACACAGTGGGCAGGCACCCTGAGGCAGGCGTGGGCGGGGCGGGGCCTGGCCCCTGGCAGGGGACTCCAAGGGGAGGCCTCTCTAGCACAGGGGGCACCCTGTGAGAGCTGTTTTCACAGCTGTGCTGGTTCTGCTGATGTCCCTGATGTGACGAGAGGGCGGGCCTTCAGCCAGGCTGGGTGTGCGCTCCTCCTCCTCCTCGGGGCCCTGGGCTCTCCAGTGTCAGGAGCTCTTGGACAAAGGCCGTCTGTGGGGAAGCCGGGGCAGCTGGGATCTGGAGCCTGGAACCTGGAGCCCTGGGTCTGTGAGGTGTCTACCTGGGGGCAGGGAAGCCAGCTCAGGACCCCCTGGGCAGAAGCTGTTGACTTGGCAACAGCCCTCACAGGGACATGCCAGCGGCCAGCCGCCAGCCTCCTGCTGGGGAGAGGGGACAGTTTAGGAAAATAAAAACTGAAGTGCACAGCTGTGTGTCTGCTGCTTTTTTTCTGGGTTGAAACATTTTCTTCCAACATCTGTTAGAACAAACAAAACACGGGTGGAAGTCACATCTCCCCCCAGAAGTGAGGATGCTGAGGTGGGGGCACCAGGGCGCCCTGCCCCTTAGGGCTCAACCCCGGGCTGGGGGGCCCTGACCCCACTGCCGTTCTCTAGATGGGCTCCTGCCCAGTCTCCCAGGCAGGGGCGGGTGGCAGTGGTGGGCGGTGGCAGCGGGCTGCAACCCCTCTGCACTATGCTGTCATTAAAACACCTGCCACTAATTGCCCACATTTCAGAAATGCAGGTGCCGCTCCAGAGCCGCCTGGCCCGGGGCTGCTGCGGCACTTTCCAGGCGCGGGGAAAGGGGGTTTGGTTGCCTGGCTGGCTGTTTTGGCTCCTTCACGTACTACTTGCAATTCCAGTGTCAAGATTTGTCAATTTTACCTTGAAAACAAATCTTTTTTAAAAAAGATTTTATTTATTTTTAGGCAGAGGGGAAGGGAAGGAGAAAGAAAGGGAAAATAACATCAATGTGTGGTTGCCTCTTGTGCGCCCACTGCTGGGTACCTGGCCCTCAACCCAGGCACATGGCCTGACTGAGAATTGAACCAGCAACCCTTTGGTTCACAGGCCAGAACTCAGTCCACTGAGCCACACCAGCCAGGGCCAAATCTTTTTTTTTTTTAACTGTAAAAAGTATTCAACGGCAGAAGTAAAAAGCACCCTGAAATTAGTTGAGGTCAATGTACTTTTCCACTCTTTGGAATCAGTTTAGTTCAGAGGTGGCAAACACAAGGTCCGCAGGCCGAATCTAGACCTCCACCTTGTTTTATCTGGCCCGGCCCCTTGTTTCTACCTGGAGGCAGCGCCGAGCTCTCGCTAAACTGTTAAGGAGTAGGACTGCATGTTTATACAGTCCTGACATCATATTCAGCCCTTTGAAGGCACCCCTGAGGATGACATGGCCCCAGTGACAATGTGATTGACACCCTGGTTTAGTTACAGGATTCTGGTGCCCTGGTGGACAGGAGCAGCTGGTAAGTGTGCAAGCAAGTTGACTCACATGTGGGACCTGAGGCAGGCCCACACCCATCATTGCTCAGGCACGTGCCAATTCCCATATTAAACACCCAACGCAAGGTCAACTCTAAAGCCTCCGAGGAAGGGGTTCAGTTCACAGGACAGTGGTAGTGTTACAGATGTGGAATCCGTGTAGCGTTACGTGGGCATTAAATCAGTGCTGTGAGATAACACAGTGATACCTGGGAGTTCCTTCGAACAGATGGGGAAATGGAAGTATAGGTGGAATCAGGGAAGGTTTTTGTGGTATTTAACTGCCTTATGGCTTATAGCTTTAACCAATGAAAACAACCTCTGTTCCAAATCCCATCCTTTATGCCTGCAGATAAAATCTATCCATTTTCTTTTTTTTAAGGTTTTATTTATTTATTTTAGAAAGGGGAAGGGAGGGAGAAAGAGGGAGAGAAGCATCACTGCGTGGTTGCCTCTTGTGCACCCCCTACTGGGGACCCAGCCCACAACACAGGCCTGTGCCCTGACTGGGAACTGAACAGGCGATCCTTTCAATTTGCAGGCTGGCGCTCAATCCATTGAGCCCCACCAGCCAGGGCCCAACCCAGTCCTCTTGTGTGGATGGTACCTCACTTGAGTCTCTCCATCGTGCTCTCGCTGCTGCAGTAAGTGGGTTGGATCTCTTCCCCCACCTCTTCCTGGCGGCCAGCAGCTCAGTGTATTTGCTCGGGGCGCTCGGCTGCACCCAGTTCCCAAAGTGTAGCCTAGAGATGGTGGCCTGCAGCCGCGCAGCAGCTGGCAGTATTGTGAGGACGTTGCCGAACTAGTGGAAGGCAGGCGGTCCCTCCTCAAGGAGGGACACTCCCTCCTTGAGGGAGACTACATGCAATTGAGGTCAAGTTAGGTTCGTAAGACATCCCCCTGAGCAGTGGGGTACAGCCTTTGATTTTAGAGAAAGAAAGGGAACAGGGTGGGGGGGCAGAGGGGGCGAGAAACATCTATTTGTTTTTCTATTTATTTATGCATTTATTGGTTGATTCTTGTATGTGCCCTGACTGAGGATTGAACCCTCAACCTTGGCGTGTCAGGATGGTGCTTTAACCAACTGAGCTACCTGGCCAGAGCCAATACTTTCTTTAATTTTAAAAAATTTCAGTTGCTAGGGACAATGCATCATATGAGCTTCAGGTGTACAATATAGTGATTGAACATTTATATCCAGGGTCTGGCAGAAGTAAGGCCTGCTCGAGTGTGATTGGTAGGGTAATAACATGGGCATAATAATTTATAGTTTTAATTTGAATATTTCACCTAAAATGTTATATGGTGTGCTTGAGTGTGATATTGTTATGTCACAGAATTACATGCTTATGATTTTGTAATAAGAGAGTCTGTAAGTAAAAGGGGTGTTGTTTGTGCCGGACTCTGTATTCATCAGCTTGCTCATCGCCCAGGACAGAATGAGACCGATAGAGGTTTGTGTAACCTACGAAGCGATTGCCCTGATAATCCAGCGCTCCCGTGACATCAGTTGTCACAGTTGTCACGACACTGTTTTTTTTTTAACAAAAACAAGTTAAATTATGTCCTTTTTTTGAAACTGACTTTTTAAATGCAGAGCTATATTCTCAGTACAGAGGCTTGCCAAATGCTGGGCTGTGGATGGAGCTAGAGAGGGGCATGTGGTGGAGGGTCGTGTGGCCGAGGGTTGTTTGGCCAAGAGCTTGGGCCCTTTACCCATTTCCTCCTCACCCAGCCCAGCAGGTCATGGCCACTGCGGAGGTGTGGTCCGTGCTAGCCCATGAAAACCTTGATGATGGCCACTGGGCGGTAGCTGGCTGGAAGACTCATTTTGTTTTCTCTTCATTTTGGAGGGGAAAAACAATCACAGAATTGTCGTCGAATTTTTTTTTCCTATTCTTATTCAGGCTTACATTGTTTTCAATCTAGTGGGGAGACCCACTCCATATAATTCCAGGAATTCAATCAATTCTATAAGGAAAGAATGAAGGGGCAACTTGAATGTCAGCCCAAAGGCAAACTTTGCTAACTTTGGACACTGTGGGTCCTAGAGCAACGCAGGCTTCTGTCCACCCTCGACTCCCTCTGTCCCGGGAGGGCCCTGCCTGCCCCCTCGGTCCAGGATGCAGGTAGGAGGCCTTCCGAAGTTCCTAAGCAAAAGTCCTCACCAGTGACCAGACGCCAAGACCCTAAGCTCTCCAGCCAGGGTGCCCTCTGTGGGGCTTTGGGGGACCTGCTCTGCCTTTGCAGACTTCCGTGGACGGAGATCTGTCATCCGTCCCCCTCCCTTGTGAGCCACTTCTGAGTAACGCAAAGAATCACACCACCACCGATCACTGTGCCTCGCTGAGACAGCGAGAGGACGATCGGCGGGGGTGGGGTGGGAGGCCTCTCTCCAGTCCAGGGGCGGTGGCGGGAGACTGCCTGGGACCATGCTCTACCCTCGTGTCACCGTACCGAGCGCAGCCTCATGCTCCAGGGTCGGGCTCACTCCGTTCCCGCCCATCGCGCGCAGGGTCCATCCCCTCGCCATCCCAACGCTGCGCCAGGGCCACGGGGAGCAGGGCCAGGGTGTGGAGAACAGTCCGAGGGGCCGCTCGGTCTTGTGTGTCGAGGCCTCGCAGCTCGCCCTGGATGGGGGTTTTCCCCCGCGGGTCAGGCTCTTTCCGCAAATTCTTCCTCTCGCAGTCTCTCCCGTCCGAGCTGCACATCAAGAAGCCTCTGCAATATCGGTACCTGCACGTCAGCCATCACCAGGTCTGGACTTCAGCGGGCGCCCGTAGCAACGGGACGCCGTTGCTACAGGGAACTGACGTATCCCAGGGCACAAAGACTTCCCAGCCCATGAATTGTGTCCCTGACCGAACGCCGTAACCACGGGCCTCGCCCCGCCCTCCGGCCACCCGCCCCCGGAGACAGTTCGGGCAATCACCGAGCGGATGCTGATGACGTCATACTCATCCTGACCAATCCAAGTACCGATGGCGGGACAGGGACCTCATGGGCTTCCGTCTGCAAGGAGTAAGAGGCGTGTGTTGCGCCTGCGCAGTTGCTCTGACCGCCGGCTCAGATCGCGTGGGGAGAGCCCCGAGTCGCGCGCTTTAGCTCGGCTTCGGGTCTTGGAGGCTGCTGCGGCGCGCGACGCTCGCGCGCTATGTCGTGGCTCTTCGGCATCAAGGGCCCCAAGGGTGAAGGCGAGGGGCCACCCCTGCCCCTGCCGCCCGCGAAGCCTGGGGCTGAAGGCGGCGGGGACCGGGGCGCTGGAGACCGACCGGGGCCCAAGGACAAATGGAGCAACTTCGATCCGACGGGCCTGGAGCGCGCGGCCAAGGCGGCGCGCGAGCTGGAGCACTCGCGTGAGTGCGGCGGCGTGGGCGAGGGCGGGACGGGTCAGGGGCTCCTCCTCGGAGGACCAGTCCACCGAGCGCCTTGCATGCCGGCCTTCAGGGGCTTTTAGTTCCTTAGTCGACTGAGCGATGCTGTAGCAAGTGACTGTAGACAGTCGTACTTGTCAGGGGAGGAAACTGGCCTCCAGGAGTGAGTGTGCCCCAGCTACCGTGCATACGGGGAGGTTTGGGATACTATCGCCCTTGGCACATTCTCAGCTGCCATGTGCCCTGCACGTGAAGAAACCGGTGCCGAGGGGACTTTGAGAGGTCACGGGTAGCAGTTTCCGGGGCTGGTCTCCGTCCGGTCTTCAGTTCCTGCGGTGTGTAGGAGCTCCTCCTCCTCATGCCGCCTCCACGTGAACCGGCCAAGGCGTGGCCAGATCGGGGCCCATTTGTGGTGGTTGCTGGCAGTTTTCTACTTGAAGGGACGCATGGTGGAGGGTCATTGGTTTTAAGAAGGAAATAACAGACTTGCGTTTATTATTGGGATACGTTAGCTTTCAGGTAGGCAAGGCTGCAAACAGGTCAGACAACCCAGGCCCAGCCTGGTGACCTTCCGGGCCCTGGGCCCTCCAGGCATGGCAGCAACTGGAGCTTCCCTGAGCCGGCACCTTTCCCATGATTCCCTTTCTCCTGTGGCTTTAACCACTTGTCTCAAGTGGTAGTGCGTTTAAGAGCCTGGACATAGAAAACGCCAAATAAACGTTGCTTGAAAGAATACAGTGGCTCTCAAACTTTTGTTGAAGCAGAAGTGCCCTCTTTTTGAAGGAGACCCGACAGAGAAGCCTCGTAAGAGGCACAGGGGAACCTGCCCTGCACGATGGGGCGCAGTCCAGCCCTTTCCCTGCGGCTGCGTGAACGTCTGGACTAAGGTCTCTGGGCCTCTCTGGCTGTCAAATCCTGGAGGGGCATTCACAGCACCTAGACGTCTGGGCCCAGGCCCAGGACAGCCTGTTGTGCCTAGCTGGGACACACTCACCCCAGGCTGGGTGTGTTAAGTTTTCCAGGGAATTTTAATCGTCAGGGTGAGTGGAGAAAACAGTGGCCAGGGTCAGAGCCCCTCGGATGATGACAGACTTGGCTATTAACTGGATTTCTTCCTAAAGGCTTAGTTGGGGGACACTTTTGTGCCCCAGCTCCCATAGGGTTTCACTCACTAACAGAGTGTCAGAGTTTTCCCACTTTTAGAAGGTGACCCCTGACTGTGGCCCCCCGCCCCCCATGGTTATATAGTGCAGGTAGCCTTGGATGTGCAAGGGGGCAGCACTGGGGCTTCCCTCCTGCTGCCTGCTCACGCTGCTGAGTTGCTCCTGTGTCTCCTGCCCCAGAACACTCTCCACCTGGGGCCCCAGGGCCTGCCTCTGTTCCCCCACAGCCAAGCCTTCACCCCGCATCAAGCGGCATGTCCTCTAGAGTCCTCAGGTGCCACCACCTGGAGTTATGGTCCCCCCATCAGTCCCCACATCTGGTGACTACCCCAGATTTGGGTTCTGACTCGTTTTTGTTCCTGCTGTCCTTCCTGTTCTTGCTGCTGCCTGCTGGGAGAGGATTTGCGCTGGTGGTCCGCCCTTTTTCCCAGAGCGCTTCACACTGCTGTGTCCCAGAGCCCCTCTGCAAGCCTGTCCTCCCCAGACACTTGGTTCAGGCAGCTGCGCATGCACTTCTTGGCCTTGGCCCGCCTGCTCAGCCAACCAGAGCTGACAGCTGTGCCTGGCAGCGGGACCACCTGCTCCATCCCTCGAGCCCCTGGTGCGCCCAGTGTCCAGGTCTCCAGTCCCCCACCCGTACACTCAGGACGGCTGGTGCCTAAAAGAGCGCCCTGCCGGTAGTGGCTTCCACTGAGCGCTTCAGAGTGCACACGTCCTGGTGCAGAGTGGTGTTACGGTGATGAGTGCTGCTGTTAGTCCTGAAGCTGCAGCCCGAGGTCAGCGGAGCATCGGCTCGTGTCTCAGTTCCCTCCGAGGGTGTGTGTGTGGAGGTGGGGCTTGACTTGCTCCATGTCAGGTGAGGCATTCAGAGGTTCACCTGGCTGGCCAAAGGTCACGTGAGCAAACCGGCGGGCTGGGCTTTGGCCCCAGTGTGGTGGGCCTGTGGTGCCCACGTCGCCTGTGGTGCCC
>PVKM010034089.1:0-15710 GCA_004027735.1 Carollia perspicillata
GTTATCACATTGAACAGTATAAATGGTTGAGTGACCATTATCACAATAATGAATTTAGTTAATTAGTCAGTTTTGCAATAATTATAATGCTTGCTTCTACATTATTTCTTCAAAAATTTTCCTCACAATTCTCTTGATTATGAGGTGTAGAAAGGTGAGCTAACAGCAGTTTGCTTTGTCTTTTCTTTTAGGTTAAAATAGAGAGGTCTTAAAGGCGCACTTTATACTTCTGATTTGAAAAAAATGGTTTGCATGGATGTCTCAGTGCAAACATCTAAAATAAAAAACCCTAAATCCAATAAAAGCAATGGAAGTGCTGTATGGTGCATTTTTATTACAGGAAACTGTTCACATTATGCAGTAAAAGCTGATTCATGTCATGTCATTTATCAAAAAAGGAATGAAAAACTTTGAGGCTGCCATGCTAACTGGGAAGGGGAAAATTTTTCTTTCAACTTTATGAAAAATAATACATAATAAAAATGATGAAAATAACTGTCAAGTAAGTTGACAGTGGTGAGAAGCATACACTATTTACCTATGGCATTTCCTTTCCATAGAAAAATCTTGAATATGTCAAAGTCTATAGAAAAATTGACATTAATATTTTAAATGTTTCCCCTTCCTTGAAACGAAGGAGAGGAAGAGACAAGAGCCACATCTGCTCCTGACCACAGCCAGGTGGGGGCTGGGCTCAGGGGTTTACAGTTCTCTCATTGACTTGCCTTTCACTAGGCATCCCTATGTGGTAGATAACATTATCTTTATTTTTCAAAAAAATAGAAATAAAAAAAGTGACTGAGTTCATAGAGTTAGTATGTAACAGAATTTAAATTGAGTTCCAAAAAGATGCCCTTCCATTTTTTTAGTGTGTTCTTTTAAAAAACTTGTAATGTTATTACCACGTTATTTCAATATTATTTTCTTTCTTCTCTGACCTTCCTCTGCCCTTCTCATTCACCTTCCCCCTCTCTCCTCCAAATTGAGCGCATCATAGTTCCTCAGAATCTGCTTTCCTTCCTTTTTTCTTATCTAGTCAACAGAACCAGTATTCTTTGTGTCTCTTCAATGCTTTTCAACAACTTTTCATGACAGGCGTATGCTGGGTTCAGGCAGAGGGCTCAGTTAACCAGAACTGCACAAATTAAACTCCTGTTTTGTAAAGCATTCAGCTGTAGTCCCTGACTCCTTAAGTGAAGACAGGAATTATCACAGGATGCCAGAGTAGTAGATTAAATAGACTTTTGGTAAAAGCAATAAAAGTTAAATTTCCATTTTTTCTGCACTTGCTGCTGGCTGATTTTAGATATCTCCAAATGCATATTTGCCCATCTATAACAAGCAGAATTACTGTTAGACTTTCACAGTGTGATTGAGAGATTTACATACTATAAACCTGTGTCGACAGGAAGCATCCACACAGTAGGCCCTCAGTAAATATTACTCTCCCTCCCTTCTCCTTTGCTTACTTTATTGCTGTGTAGAAGAAAGGTAAAGGACAGGAAACCCGGCACATAATCTAAAAAGGAGCTTGAGATCTTAAGGAGGGGTTGTTTGGAAAACCTGAAAGTCCACGGTTGTGGATTATCATACAGAGATAGGGGACAAAACACCTTTACGTCAGCAATTCTTCACTCAAAACACATGCAGAAAACAGACTTCCATGTGTAATTCTGAGGTCTATAGTCTAAACGGCATCTCCTTCTATCCCACCAAAAGAAAAAGAAAAATCACAATACTGCAAGAGAGTGAGAGTGATGGAGAGTGATGGTATTACAGAGAGTGATTGTATTAAGGAGAGTGATTTACAGGTCTGCATTTCATTTCGCTAAAAGTAGCTCATTTGCAAATTTGGGCATTTTCCATATGTGTTACAAGTCATGAGGAAGAGCCTCACATTCCGTCTCAGCATAAGCGGATCCAAGACAATTGAGGTTTGGTTGTGACCATCACTCTGAGTCACCATCTGGTAGAGAAGCAAGACTGCCCCACGGGTTCCCACAATACATTTGCCTTTTCAGCCAAGTTCCACCAACATTCCCTTGCTATAAACTGAATTGACATGGGAAGCAAGTACGGGGAAACAATATATTTGTTACTACTAGTGGGAGGACCTAAGGGATTTACTTATTTGAAAGGCAAATTTAAACATTTTAGAGAACACCAAAATGATGAGACGTGACCTTCTACAAAAAGGTAGCCAAGTAATAGTATATATAATAGAGTAAAAGTGAAGACCTGGCTTAAAATTCTACCTCCATCATTTTGACTAAAATTTTGAATTTTCATAACTTAGATATTTGAGTCTTTATACTCTTGTCAAATACAGGGTTTGTACCATCCTCTATATTTCCTTTCATGTCTATGTATTCTGTTATTCCTGATCATAAATCTTAACTTCCAGGAAGATACACAGGCTATTATATAATGCCACAGAATACATGGTTTTAATGATCTGACCTTTGGAGCCATTCTCCTAACAGAACTTTAGCCTGTCTCTATTTGAGGATCTTAATATTCCTAATTGGATACCCCTCTGTGCGAACAACCATTCTGAGTTCAGAAGGCCCTAAATAATTGTCACAAAAAGTTTCATTTCAGATTTATTACTATTAATTCTAAGGGAAACAAAACAGCCTAGGATTTGTGAACTTAATATTACAGAAATTTTTACCCCATAGTCATACAAAATTAAAACAGAAATCACTTCTGAAAAACAACAGTCCATTTCTTATATTTTAAGCGTTGAGTTTATGTGTATTGATGAAAGCTAACTCACTTTAATTCAATTTCCAATCATGTATTATACTATTGACTTCCCCTCCCTAAAGTTTATTGAGCTAAAAAGGTATTAAAAATAAATACAATAGAGCCCATAACCAGTAAATATTAAATTGGAAAGAGAATCAGAGATATTCGATCAGATTGTCCTTTCTGATGGGACTCTAGGAAAGCAAGCTTGTTGTCAGACTTTTAACTGTGCCTTCAGTTCTGACATATTTTCTTCCCAATCCCTCACCCCTACTATGACCACCTAGCCAATTGGGCCCCACTGCGTGTTCAAAATTGGGTTGCCACTGATTTCCAGACAATTGCTTTATGAAAGGTCTTGTCTTTATTCACAAAGGCTTCATTGAAAATCTCTCGTCTCTGAGCGAGCCTGGTGTTAACTCAGATGCAAATGGAGCTGCGAGGAGCCTTCACTCAGAAGCTCTGCCGGCTGGAGCATCCTCCTGGAAGATTTTCATGGGTCTTTAATCACAATCAACCCATGGAAATGCAGCCAGGCTCGCTGCATAAACTGTTTATTTTAGTTTTAGTGTTTATTGTAATTGCTTGTTATCCTCCACCACTGTCACTCTGTCAACATATTAACTTCAGCAGCTATCAGGGGAGAATTAACTGTTCTGAAAGATAAATATATAGGCTGCCCCTGTCAGGCCTGCAGAGGTTGATCCCAATGAAATTCTATCTCCCTGCCTCCTCACTCCCAGTGGAGCTATGATAGTGCGTTCAAAGGCTATTCCCTTCTTGTGGAATTGCTATGTAAATAGGCATTAAGGTGTTACAAAATAATAAGATTATACTTTCTTGAAATGGACCTTAGAAATAAACTCATCAAACCCTTTATTCAAAGCAGAATTTCTCACTCTTGCATTTCTCATAAATAATCATCTTTCATAGCCATTGCAACACCAAAATCCATTTTAAAAAATATATGAAATTCATATATATGTGAATATATAATAGTGATAAAATACTATATAGTGTATTATATGTAATATAAAATAATATATTAGTAATGTTAGCATATAATAGTACTACTAGTATACAGTATTACTGTACTCTGAGCTATCACTATTTCCTAATAAATTTATCCAACTTTATCCACTTTACATAAAATCAGGTTTCAACTCCTAGCTGCTGTCTACGTGACCTTGATTTCTAATTTACTTCAGGGTTTTATATTTAAACTATTATGCGCACTCACTTTAACCTGCTTACCCTGCACATGGAGGTCAACTTCAGAGCTGAACCACCCGAAGGTGATAATTGTTCCTCCTTTCACTTTTAGAACCCTACATTCTTCTCCTCTAAACTCTCCTAGTTTTCTCTTAGTTTCATATATTGGACCCTTTCCCTCTGAATGGCTCCTAGTTTTTTGATGAATTCACAATTGTATCCTCTGGCCCACTTTATTAATTTTGCACGTATTCCCTCAGCAATTTCATCTTCCCCGCTGGCTTCACTAGCATCCATTACTGATGACTGCCATTCTTTCCCTCTTTCTTACACCCAGTTCCCGAGCGAGCTGCAAAGGACAGAAGCTGCATCTAAACAGCTCTATGCAGTGTTTCTCATGATGGTCTGTTTTCACAGTAAGCAAAAATACGAACTCGATGCTAGTGTTTTACATACACTTGCAGTTTGTTGAACACATTGTACTCACAGCACGTGACACTGGGCCTCTGCTCAATGTCACTTTGGACATCAAATGCCAAGGGCTACAGATCTGCTCCTAGAGGCCTGTCCATAAAATTATTTACTTGTTTATTTACCCATCTATTTGTTTACTTACTTATTCATTTGTATTTGACTCATAAAAATGACTTAAAAGGCTGGCATTTAAATAATGCAAGAACACAGTGTTGCCAAGCTAAAATGCAGAATATGTAGGATATCAGAGTCAGAACCGGATACACTTAAAAATAGAGGCAAAACTGAAAACAGGAATGTTAATTAGGATTATAATTAGGATAAATGATCGGTTTACACATGGGTTTAAAAATCATTTTAAAATGCAGAGATGCTTGAGAACTTATTTAAAAACTAGTTCATGCAGAATGAGAGAGCAGTTTGTTAGACTGCATGTCAGCATGATCAAACAGTGGTATGGCAAAGTTACAAAAAGGGATTGGAGTTTTAGGCTGAATAAATAGAAAAATACTATACATAAAAATTCAGGTTGGATAACACCCACAGTCTGGTCTGCTGCTTTGGGCATCGTATTTTAAGGAAAACATTTATAGGAGCATACACCAATATGGAAGATCAATGAGCAACAGTGTCTAGTATCAATTCCTGTTTGCACCCTGGTCAGATAAAAATGGAAAGCTGCTAAAAACAGTAAGGCCAAAAAAAAAAAAAAAAATAGAGGCATTAGGTATTCTGTAAATCCTCCCGGGGTTTAGGATTTGTTTTTCCATAAAGTGACTCTTCAAACCACATACAGGGATCTTATTGCTGTGTCTTCTTTCACTTTATTCACGGCCAGGGTTGCTTCTCTTGATAACACTAACATTGCTGATTCTATAGATGTTTATATGCTTGCTCATTTTCTCTTCGTGTTCTAGAATCTCAAAACCATGTTGTTGTCAGGCATTGTGAATCCTTAGTCCCTATCTATTTTTAAAATAAAACAAGCCTCTAACTTATTTCATGGTAAGCTTTTTTTAACTGGCAGTACACTATGGATATTGCTGTTAGCCCTCAGGGAATCATGACTCTGTCACCTACCAGCATTGTGACCTTGGGCAAGATGCTTAACCTTGCTAAGTCTTAGTTTCCTCCTCTGTAAAACTGAGATCACAGCACCAGCAATCCCTGCATTCACTGACACATTTGTAATTAAATACTCATTAACATCTACGTAGTAGTCAGTAAACATCAGCTGTTCCTTTCAATTCCAGGGACTTCATCATTCTAACCTATTCTTTACTCAAGTATTATTTCCTTCTTTTGGTAAATGCAACGTCTATACTGAATTTTCCTAGCCTCACATTATCCCAAGAAAGGAACCAAGACACACATTACTTACCACTAAAATAAATTATGAAGGTGAGTGGAAGTAGCTCGCTACCTTTTGGAAGCAAAAATATGTACTTGCATATCTTTTTTATTCAAAGAAACCTATTATTTATGCCTCAAATGGCTGTTTATTAACTATAAGTTGAATTTATTTATAAATTATATAGCAAATGTGAAGTTTGTGATGCTGGAGCTAATTAAATTCTCTTTTTATTTTATATACTATGCATTGAAACATTCCTTCAAGTTATTCAGATTTATTTCCTTAATCTGGTCCGAGCACTTAGACCCTAAAAGGCATACTCAAACAGGTGGTAGAATTTTCATCATGTAGATTAGTTGTCAGCAAAAGAGCTAGAGAATACATTATCACTCTATATAAATTGAAAGAATATTAAAAAGTAATGTTGGCAACTGAGTTCAGTAATGTTATGAGGCTATAAAAATAATGTATCTAAAGTTGAAACAAGTTAAGAAATATTTGTTTGAAGAAAGTAAATAATTAGATTAATATGTATAATATGGCTGATTATTCAAGACCAACCCTTCAGCTGCCAAATGTTCATGGACAAGAATCGGCTTTCAGATATCTATAAGCCTCGAAGAAGGCAGGTTTCTCAATGTGCAAGTCAGAGGTTAAGGTCAGGTAGCGTAGAGACCCACGGGCAAGAGAAGAAACGGACCCTAACCAGGTGAACTTCCTTTGACCCCTAGTGGAGGGCCCTTTAAAATACCTGTCAAACTGAAGTTCAGAATTACTGGGGAGTGGCAACTGCCATGTTTCCCATTTGCTCCATTTTTCTGAAATAAGGTCTACTGGAGTGTTCAGTTCCTGCTCTGTCATTGTATATGGGGACTGACAGGAGATCTAAAACTTGTCTTTTTGGTTCACAGGCCACTGGAAAAGGAGGAATCATGTAAAACAAGATGAATATCACTGCCCTTTTACCAAAAAACCACCTGTGTAATCACACTTTTTCTTATCCTCCTGTGGCAACTGTAGACACCAAGTGTAGAAGACGACAGCGACAGTTTCACAAGATGAAAGGAGCATAGATTCCTGAGTCTCTAATTGGAAAGGAAAAAAAAAGCCAGCCAGGAGACGTGCTCAAACTATCACAGGCAGCAAACGCAAGGCCTGCGGGCCAGACCGGCCCTCCACCTTGTTTTATTCAGCACCTTGTTTCCACCCAGTGGCAGAGCCAAGCTCTCACTTAATTGTTAAGGAGTAGTTATATTTATACAATCCTAAAATTACATTCAACCCTTTGAAGGCAACTGTGAGGCTGATGTAGCCCCTGGTGACAATGAGTTTGACACCCCTGATCATATTATAATATGAACTAGAATAAATCCTCATTTTGTTTAACCACTGAGATTTATTTTTTTGTTGTTGTTGGTTATAGGAGTTAGCAAGTATAACATTCATGAGCTTCTAGACTTTAGAATAAAAAAGTAGCACTTTGTACTCAATAACAGATGAAAATAAAACAATGAATAAAAAAATAAATAATGAGAAAATAGTTCAATTACCCTAAGGAGGAACAGACTTTAGAATCTCGCTTGAAACGTAAGATCAGTTGCTGTTTGCATGCACTGGAAATATAAAGCTGGGAGCTTCAAAGAATATTTTTCTATTCCGATGTTATCTGACTTTAGTGCCCAGATGGAAAATCTTCGCTGTCAGTTTCAAAAGTCCATTGAAAACAACTGGTATTCGACCTGGTTTGATCTCCAGCTACTATTGTTTGTTACCGAATCCTGTTATGTCAGTGCGAGTGTGTCTGCAGTCAAGTGTAAACAGTGACAACTTTTTGTTTCTGTGCGGCTTTCCTGTCAGCCTTTCTCTAAGTGGAGCATGGAATTTAGTATGCTCTCTTTTAGCCACAGAGGTATTGTAGGATGCAAGGGTTGCCTTGGCAACTCCATCTAATTTAAGCAATAAGACAAAACAGAACATGTTTTATGGGACAATTAATGCATGTTTTGGTACATTTTAACCTGATGTTATTTTCTGCCCAAGGTGTTTATTAATAGTCCTATAAAACATTTTGCAACCAACACTGTTCCAATAAAAATGGAAACACTCATTTTAAAAACTCAGCTTCAGCAAGAACTCTGTTTTAATTACTTTTCAAGAGATGTTCCAGTTTAAGACATAGAACCTATGATTATTAGCTAGCATTGGACTGGGCCCTTAATAGGACAGATTACAGGTAAATTTTGAGGTGTGATGCCACTTTGAAGAAAACAGTTTATTGATGTCATACTTTGTTACATTCAGATCTAAAAGGAAAACATTAGCCAAAGGGGTACAAGGCATTCTGACTAGCAAGTGAATCAAGCTGCTTGTAAGCAAAGAATTATAGTAATAATTAAGAATAGAATCACAGATGGTGGGTTATATATCAAAAAAGCTGACAATAAACTTTGAAAGTCAGGATGTCCCGGGGGAACTTTACAAATATATCAGCACTTGCGAGAGAACAATATACATATCAAGCATAAATTGGACAAGAAGGAATGCCCATGCCAACATGGGTTAAGGTTTATATTCTTAGGAAAGTAAAGATAAATGTCTTCCATGTATCCCCAAGATTTCACCCTTATTTAACAAGCTATAAGTGATTAAATCATAAACTTGGCACGCAAAGCAGGTGCCAACTGTCACGGCCCACTGCCACCCATGTCGACCTCTATGTGCTTGAGGTTCATTACCATCCCCAAGTAACCAAAGCTCAGAATCTCTAACTCCTGTTTTAATTTCCAAGAAGGAATGCATTTTAAAGCCCACACTCCATCATTCTTTGTTTTCCTAGGTGTGCCCTGGTCAGGAAAGAGATCTGATATGGAGTGTGTAGGGTTCTAGGCTTTTTGAGGACAACAGAGAGTGAGGTTTCTTATTGGAGATGTTTGGAAATTATTGAGGTGTTTCCACCAGGATGGGTATATATATACACACACTTTTTTAAAGAAAAGCAAAACCAAGAACAAAAGAAAACACTTATCTTTCTTTGGATATCAAAATATGAGACTAAAGACCAAGATTCTAGTTCAGTGGCTCCTAATGCTTTATGTGGCTCCTAATGCTTTATGTGAGTTATATCTATTAATATGCTGAATTACACTGTTTTGATGTAGTAGGTCAAGGCAATCTTGGCTTACAGAGTTAGAAAAGGGAGGAGTATTTGCATAGCCTTTCTGAGTAATGTAGATGTTTTTATTTGCTATTATACCAAAACATGACTAAAATATAGTGGTAATGTATGAATCTGAAATCACATAAGTAAATGGCTTGTACCTTCTTACACTTTAATCTATTCATTTATCTTACCTTTTGAATGGATTTTTTCTACTCATGCCTGATTTTCTAACGTCATATAGTGATCATTTGGAAAATATTGGTTTACTCAGCGATGCTGATTTTCCAAATGTTAACACATTGATTATACAATATCAAAAGAATAACATTTATTTATATTGCTACCAAGCTTCTAGATAAATCATTATATAGAGAGAAGCTGTAACTACTATTGTACTTGTATATGCCACAGTGATGCTTTATGTCATTTCATCAACAAAATATTAAAGTGACATATACTCGAGGGAAGAGATTCAATAAAATTCATAATTTGTAACTGATTAATCAAGGGCATTTTTAAGTGAAAGTGGCTTCATTTTCTTTGCTTATTTATTTTGTGAAAAAATGTGTTTATCATTATTTTTTAATTTATTTTTACTGAATTTATTGGGGTGACATTAGTTAATAAAATTACATGCATTTCCAGGTTACAATTGTACAATACATCATCTGTATATTGTGTTGCACGTTCACTACCCCAAGTCTCCTTCTCTTTGCTTTTATCAATACTCTTTGCTTTTATCAGGAATACCATGACTGCTAGTGCAAATTAGTGCTACTGGTTTGAGTTGTGCTAAAGGGCCAGCAGCCTCATAGTAACAGAGGTTAGTACAACTTAATATTACTTTGAAAATGCCTTTGGCCTTACAGGGTCTCAGGGGTCAGTGGAATGCACTTTAACTGCAACTATTCTAGATTAACATTTTGCGGAGAAATGAAACCAAATTGACTTGACTTTAGTAAATGACTACTAAATTTTCAAATGCAAGGCTTATAAAATTTTCAATACTCATCTAACAGATGAGACCATATTTAATGCAAGACAGTTAATTGTGAGTAAGGATTTCTAGGCTCAGCATGTGGAAAGAATTATTTTTCCTTAAATAACTTTTTATTATAGAAATATTGAAGGAAGATTCCTATGATGTGTTTATGGTGGATGCATTGGTTGAGTTGTTCATATTGTTTCATAATTCTGGGCCAATTACATTATCTCCATGGTATGGTCCTATAAACTGTGTGTCTCTGAGTTCTCCAATTTATATATTTGTTACCAATAAGGCCATTTTATTCTGGATGGATCATTTCTTCCTCAGTATTTCTGGACAAGACAAAGTTCTCAGCTTTTCTGTTTTCTTTGAGAATCGGCCATACATTTCTTGTTGTAAGCAGCATTGAATAAAGTGTTTGTGTTCTAAGAACACTGCTGCTATTTTAAAACATGGTACCTGAAAACTATATCATACATACTGAGTCAGAAGAACAAAATAAAAAAAATGTTATTGTGAAAACTACTGTCCCTTAGAAGCACAAAGGCTAGAGGCAAGATGATTTTAATAGAAAGTGAGTACATATCTCATTGGAAATCAAATAAATTAGATGTGAGTTTGCTTGGGAACTTCACCAGGCATTGGTGTTGGTAACAATAGATGCTAAAGACGTTAAGGTAGGGTTTTTGATTATGCTGGTTTACGAGAAATGAAAAAAAGACTGAAGGCTGGTTCTTTTGGCAAATGTGGATGATGGGTTAGAGGAAGAGTCCGGCAGATTTGAGTGAGCTGTTGGTTGGCCAACTGGTCAGCATTCTCAGAGTGTCAGAACAAATGTGAACAAAGGATTAATAAAAAACTGGAAGGCTTAAAATGGCATCTCTCAAGGTTGTGTTGCTCCGTGGAACAAAAGCAAAATCATTTAGCATCTATTTTTTTCGGAGTTGTATGAGCTAACTGAAGAGACTGAGTTACTGCTGGGAAGATGTAAGATATTCACGCGAAATTCTGCAGCACAGACCTGGCTATTTAGGATGCTTTGGGGGATCCACATTCTGCTGAAGCCCATCAGGAGAATCTAGAAAATGATGTACTTCACAGAAAAGAGAGATTATGCATTCATGCAAAGAATACGCATAAAGGATATGTAAAGTCCTCATTTTGTGTGGAATTCCACCCCTCCTTACTAAAAAGTTATTGTTTCCTCTCTCCCGAACAAAGGATAGTTCTATATCTTATTTCCATAATAAAAATGTCTACATTTAAATAAACAAGTCTATATAATTTGAATCATTAAGTTGGCTAAATAGAAAAAAGAGAGAATTTTGTATCTTTTTACTTAAGAGGAAAAGAGGGCTACCAACTCAGTCTGATGGAACTGAAAACTAATCATGTGTGTTTAATAGAGTTCCCTCTTAAAACTACATTTGCTCTATTTTGTAAATACCTGAAAGAATGCTAAGACATATGATTTACTCCTGTGAATCATCGGTGTGTGCAAAGATTCACTGCAGACTGGACACAATAAATAATTGTGAACATCTCCAGCACTAACTAATGTATAATCCAACTGTTCTATTTAGATCAGTTCTCTACCAGTAGCAGCTACTAAATTTAAAATGATATACAAACTACCATCAATGCTAGCCTCTCACTGTTTACAGTAAAGATCTGGCTTTTCCAAATTTTGTATCAATAAGTTTGATATAACATTACAGTAAAATTTATGTACCATTATAATAAGAAGCTTTTTTTTTATCTAGAATGTGTTTACATTGGGGAAAATTTATATTAAAGTTGACCTTGTTTTTAGGCAAAACAAAGAATAAAGGTCAAAATTTTGATTATATTGTATTTTGAAAATAATCTAATTTCTGTCATAATATTTTAGAACTGAAAAGAAATTTAGAAAAAATCTGAGCCAAATTGTTTATTCAAATGAAAAAGATAGGGACAAGGTAAAAAAATACTTGACCAAAAGTCTATAACAAGATGGACCTAAGTTAAATTCAAATCTCCTAAATCCCTATATTATTTTCTCTCCATCACACTAAGCTGCCCAATCTACGTGGACTTTCATCAAACAATGCTTCATTTTGAGCCATGAAACTAAAATATTTCAAAAGAACTTCAAAAGCTGTATTGAATAACTTACTGTGCTATTAAAAGCTGGGAATGGAGAGGGGAGATTAACTTCAAAGGGGCATGAAGGAACATTTGGGGATGATGGCAATGTTCTATATTTTGATTGTGATAGCAATTACTTGGCTATAAATACAAGGGGAACCCCGAGAAATCTGAAACTTATTTATGAAAAATTGTGTATTCTTAAATGTTTAAACTTCAGTAACCTTCAAAGTACACTCCATTTGATGCAATTCACATATCAAGATGTTTTTTCCACTGTTCAAAACAGTTTTTGAACTCAATTTGATGTCTTTTAATGATTTTGCCATTTTTTGTTTCACCTCTTCCATATTGGCAAAATAGTTCCCTTTGAGGACTTTTTCATCGGGGAAACAAAAAAAGGTTGCTTGGGGCAAGATTGAGTGAATAAGGAGGATGGGGCACAGGGTTCATCCCATTTTTTGGTCAAAAACTGCTTAACACTCAGCATGGTGTGGGCAGGTGCGCACCTAAATCACTCATCATGAAATGGGCAAACATGTTGAAAAAGTCTTCAAAACAAATTCACTGAAGCCAAATGCAATGTCTCACAACAATACCAGCTGGTGCACTGACACAGATGGGTTCCTAGAACACTCACCTAGTGGGGGAAGCCTGTACTACTAGGAGCTCACTCTCCAGAAGGTATTTCCATGTTTTTATTTTTTTTGGGGGGGAGGGGGCTCATCTTTGCCACATCTCATCAAATTACATATACATTTTATTATATATAAACTATAACTTAGAAATTACTATTACTATTATTAATTTATTTACTTATTTTCACCTGAGGACATTTTTTTTTTCAATGCTTTCAGAGAGAGAGGAAGGGAAAGAGAAAGAAACATCGATTCAAGAGAGAAGCATTAGGAGGGGACTGTATGCTCCTGGACAGCTGATTGGACCCACAACTCATGTTGCCCTGTGCCCTGACTGGGAATTGAACTTGCAACCCTTTGGCTAGGGAACGATGCTCTAACCAACTAAGCCAAATTGGCCAAAGCACACTTAGTAATTTTAAATAAAATAAAAAAGAAACAGCTCTAAATCTCATCCTGTAGAGTGCATCCACTGGGATAAATGCTCAAACTTTTCCTCCTCGCCTGTATGAGGCTACTTTGTAACTGATTACTACTAGCCCAGTGAAAGCTTTTACATGAATCTGGGTATAGTGGACTAATTGTCCAAAGAAGAGGCAGAAAATTAAAGAATTGTATGGTAACATTTAAGCAGGTATATTTTAGAGTCATACTAATAAACAATGAGATTCATTGTTGTGGGTTTTTACAATTTACAAATGCCCCTGTCAAAACTGCTTACCTATCAAAAATAAATCATGTCTTGCCTTTATAGCATAATTCCTCTAGTGTACTTGCAATGTAATCTAAGAAAGACATACTCATTAGTGGCTCATTACTTAGCTGGATAATTGCTGTTCATATCAGCAACACAAATCACAGCAAAACTTATTAAAGTAACCTATTAATTTTTTTCCCGATGACCTTCATTATAGAGTATCTTCTCCTAATTAATGTAATCAGTACCATAAAAATCCAAGATGAAAGAGAACTACTCGGTCATCTGCGTTCAACTACCTGGAAATAGAAAGGCTATTCTCTGCAGTGGCCAGTCCATTAATCTCAAGCAAGGAATCTCATTCACTGTACTATGAATAACTGCTTTCCTTTCAAAAAGCCCTGCCTCTGCCATTAAATCTCTTCCACCTGAGGAAATTCCTTGGCTTTCTTTAAGAAGAGAACAATAGCTAAAATTCAGAGCAACTCCGCCACAGGAAACCTTTAATGCCTTCTCACTGACTCCAATATGAAGCCCCCAAATCTTAAGATATGAAATCTGAGCGACTTCCTTTGCGTGACCTTTGGACATTGTGACCCCAAACTATGTTTTCAATTTCAGCTTTCTGGTATTGTCTTAATTTGGATCTTAAGTTTTAGATTAAATCTTTCTAATTATTCTCTCCAAGCAATTTTATAATTTTCTCTGGGTCTGCTTTAGTTCATGTCACTCTTCCAGTTTACAGTGCCAGACCCACTCCTTTCAACTTCACGAATGTGCAGGAAATTCAGACTTTGCTAGGAAGTTAGAGTAGGTGATCTCAAACCCTCTTCCCCTCAGATGTTATTTCTTATTCATCCCTAACATGTCACCTTCTCTTCAGTTACAGATCAGATGTTATAGAACCAGAAAGAACCACATAGCACACATGACAACACATAAATGCTACCTTTGATTATCAAGCAGTTCCAGCATTATCAGTGGCTTACCACTGAATATTAAACAATAAGACCAATACGCCAATAACAGAGTGTTTTTGAAAGTTCATAAACAGCTCACATTGAAGGCAGACTTGTAGGTGACATGTGTGCAAGGACATGTCACACAGGAATTGTTAAGCAGGATCACAACCAAGAAACAAAGAGCTGGACTGAAGTTCATGGATCCTACAGCAGTGCCTAAGACCACAAAGAACAACATGTCAGTGATCCAGGAACCCCTCTCAGATTGTAAAGCTCTAGCAGAAGTTCAAAAAGGTATGTACAATCAAATGATTAAACTTTGTGTATAACTTCCATAATTTTGGGTTCTGAAAACATTTTTTCTAAAAAAAGTTTTAAAATAGGTAAAATTATAAATACTCAGTAGATAATAAATATTATTTAAAGATCCACAAATAGTGGAATGATTTAACTAGAATCGAATGATTCATTTGAAACGCAGGGCATGGTGCTAGAATTTTGGATATGTAATCACTGAAGAGAAGCCATGAAAACTATGAAGAGCACATATACACGGAGATGAAAAAAAATCAATAAATGTTAGAAAAATTAATTACCCAAAGAGTACAAGGACCCAGATTTAATTTCAATCAAGCATAAGGTAAAGTCAATATGAGGTACTCGTGTATAAGTGTTGAGCATTCTACACAAACATGTAAATCCTAGGTGTGTAATACAATTAAGATACTTGAAAGCAGATAAAAGAACTTAGCCTATGCATGTGTACAGTAGTGTGCTAAGTGTGATAGGAGCAACTTCCTATGTCTCTTGGTAAATCTCTTGGTATAGATGCTATTAGTGCTGCTCACCAATGACTTCTGGCTCTCCAAGCATAGTAGGATTGTATATCCTTGCCACCTTTGAAGTTCATTGTGGCCATGTAATGTGCTTTGGCCAATAAGGTGAAAATCGAAGTTTCAAAAACTAATATACAAGTCTTTACATTCCCTTACTTTTTCTGTCTTGAGAATCACAAACTTTCAGATAAGCTTCTCTTAGCCAGGGTCCCTTAGTAAAGACCAGATTAAGTAGAACTCTCTACCAACCCAAGACTGACAAGATTGTAAACAAGCAGTAAAGTGTTACTGTTTTAACTTACTGAAATTAAAGGAAGATTTCCAGCATAAACTAATTCCTCCCAGATGATATATATAGCCTGGGGGAATCTGTCAGAATGCATCCATTTCTTTGTTATACCTATCATATGATAACATGGCAAAGTTTTGACTGTGATTGTTCTATGCTTAAGAATTCTACCTTCTCAAAGATAGGATGTTTATCTTCTCTACTGTGTATCTCTAGGGTCTA
>PVKM010034090.1:0-15699 GCA_004027735.1 Carollia perspicillata
ACTTTGGGTGTGGGTCATTTTTGCATGGTCAGTGCCACCTGGTCCCTGTTGTTAAGAGCTTTGTGGGCAGCTTCTCTGCAGACTTAATACTTATTGACCTTTATTCTCTCTTACTGGCATCCTCCCTCCTGTACACCCCAGGCTCAGTAGCCTACCCTAATTCTCCCCTTCTTCCACTGCAGATGAGTTGAATGGTGGCAGAGCCCGTGATTTGGGGTTCTCAAACAGAACACCATTGCTCATTTTTTTTGGTGAAAATCCAGCCAAGCAACCTCTCTTTCAAGAGCACAAATAGAAAGTTAACTCTATGAACAAACTCGGGACCTCTGTGATTCCAAGACAGTATGATTCTCATAAACCCTTACAAGAGGAAATGTTTAAGATAGGGTAGGAATTGAAACGTTTTTCCCAGCATCCAACTACGTGTTGAGTCTTTTTGGAAAAGCAGGTTAGGGAACAAACAACTAAATTTTTATTTAGCAACTGGTTTTCACAAGACATTTTCTAAACATCACAATTTCTCTCTCAGTGGTTTGAAACACATGGTTTGTTTTTATTCATGTATGTATGGCACACACATTTTGATTAGGTAAGAAAGTACAGTAGAAGGAAAGGTGAGTCTTATGCATAGATTGATATCAGTCTATCAGAAGCATGGCAATTTTTTAATAGCAGTACATTGGTGAGTCTGCCTAAGAGCAGAACCTGGGGATCCTCTGTGGACCAGTCACACTTTTGACTCCCCTGGGTCCCTTGGCTGCTCAGTGACCTTGGTGAGTCCCTTAATCATTTTAGGACCTCATTCCCTCACAGAAAATGAGGTTGATGACACCTGCCTTTCTGATTTCCCAAAGCAACTATAAAGATAAAATGAAATAGGCTGCAAAGCAGAAAGCACTAGACACAGTATAAATCACAATAGTGATTTTAAATTATGTCTAGAATTTTATGACTTCATCTTGTAGGACTTCTCTGTGAGAGAAATTTGAGACACCAGCTCTATTGCCCTGTTTCTCTTCAGCTCTTGCACCTGCCCACCTGCATGGCTTCCTTCTCTTCTCTCCACCATTGCTGACACAGTTTCATGACCTGCCACCAGCGGGTGACATTATCGTTCCACCCCACATTCTTTGTCATGTGCTTGCAAGAATTTTCATTTGATTCAGGGGTTCTGAGCCTTACCACTTTGCCTTCTCCTTCTTGCCCTCTACCTCCAAACATGTCCTTTGCCCTCCAAAAGTCTTTGCCCGTGCACTTGGACTCTGCTATCCTTCCCAACTTTTTGGTTTATGGGCTGGCTTGTCCCATGGGCTATGATGGGCCCTTTCTCCTCAATAGGTTCTTGTTATCTCGGCTGCTTGGGATATCTGTGTGACTTCCCTGTCCCAGCACAGCACGGACTCCACCTACCTCCTGTCCTCTCCCACGCTGATGAAAGTCCTTACTTTAATGTGCTGGTGACAGGTCCCAGATAAAGTTAAGCAAGCTGATGTTGCAGACCCCTCTCTCCTCCCTCTATTCCCCTGGGCAGCTATCCTGCGGAAGCCATCAGGAAGGAAGGGGCGTCTTACCAGTCTAACACTTTAGTGTGTTGGGAGAGAAGCCAGGCCTTTGCCAGCAAAACAAATAAAAGAAAATACTGGGCTGCACCTGTTTGTTATGGAAGACCAGAGATTTGGCATCAGAAGGAACTTTGGGAAACAGCTTTATCAGCTTCCTCATTCCACAGCTGAGGAAGCAGAGACAAGCGGTGAAATGCCTGGATATAGAAGATGATTTAAGATATGATTCCTGCCTTAGCAGTTCACTGTCAGGGATTAAGAGATGCAGGCTGACCGGGTGCTGGGGGCTGATTAATCAGGCCTCTTTCCTAATTTCCTTTTGACTGAATTCCCTTTCCCTCCAAAAGCAATCCACCATCCCCAGGAGGTCTGGCTCCCAGATAATCCATGCATAGATCTCAAAGTGTTATTGGAGGAATCTCCAAACCATGTTTTTCTCTCCCCCAGGATGTTCCTTTCCCTTCTTTGCACCCCTGCTTGTGGTGTATGGGGACCTCCAGTGGGAATAGTGTAGCTAGAGGAGATAGCTCTTTCTTCTCTTTGCAAAAATCGCTGACATTTTCACTACTCAAGACACCATAGGCAGGTGCCAGCACCTTCAATTAGCTCAGAAGGCCCCTCTGAAAGAAAAAAGGGCCTTCTTCTACCAAAAAAGATTTGGTGTCCTTGGTTTATAATGTGTATGCCATTGTCATGAATTGTTTGGAAGAGCCAAGGGTACCATGAGTTACTGGGGAACCCCCTCTCTATCCTGTTCTTCATTTCGCAGTGCCACATGATGGTGCTACAATTCAGAAATGTCCTTGGAGAGGCTGAGAAAATGGTAGGAAAACACCCAGTGATCAATCGTTCAGGACTTACCTTTTGAGGATTGTGTATCAGTTATCTATTACTACAGACCAAGCCACCCTAAAACTTTGTGACTTAAAACAACTACTTCATTGGGCATTGTTCGGTGGGTCAGGAATTTGGGTTCAATAGGATAGCTGATGTAGAGTGGACTCTACATGGTATCCCCAGGGGCAGCCCACCTGAGGCTAGAAGGTCCTAAATAGCTTCATTTACATGGCTGGGCCTTGGTTCTGGCTGTTGGTTAGGTGCCTCAGTTCTCCACATGACCTCTTTCTCTAACAAGGTACCCTGAGCTTCTTCACCTGTTGGCTGGGTTCAGAAAGGAAAGCTTCAATGTGCAAAGGTTTGCCATGTCTCTGTTTGTGTCACATTTGGTGATATCTCTCGGCTAAAGGAAGTGGCATGGCTGAGTTCAGAGTCAGGTTGAGAGCAGTGTACAAAGAGGCGTAATTCGTTGGGGACCATATGCTAGCCCTAGGATACACCCCTGCTACCAAGACTCCTTGGATCTCATTCCATCCACCAATGTCCCCTTTCCTTTCCACCCTGCCTATTTACATTTCAGATGACTTGTCTCTACTCTAGACTAGAATTTGTTATTTACGTCCTAACACATATCAGTAACCATGAGAAGGATGAGCTCTGAACTTTTAGTGTG
Organism: Carollia perspicillata; assembly: GCA_004027735.1. Lineage (NCBI taxonomy): Eukaryota > Metazoa > Chordata > Mammalia > Chiroptera > Phyllostomidae > Carollia > Carollia perspicillata. The sequence continues at coordinate 3,073 of PVKM010034090.1, forward strand.
GATTTAATAAACACTCTCCTCAAAATAAAATCATTTCTAGATTTTCTGTTATGAGTGTAGTCTGTCCACAAGTTCAGGGTGAGGTAAAGAAATATGGCACCTGGCTAGGTCTGGCCTCAAAGGACAAGGATGTCAGGGAAATAAGGCTGAAGTCCACTAATCAAATGGAGTGGGTAATGGGCCTTGGGTTGACAAGGAAGAGTGATTTAAAGTGTGATCCTAGAATCATCCTCCTGGGACTTGTGATTAAACTGCACTTACTAACCGTAGGGAAATTACCCTCTCTAAGCTGCAGATTCTGCATATGGAAAATAGGAATCATATATATCAATCAATCATGATTATTTTGAAGATCAAATGGTAAGGCATGTCAGATGCTTATCACTGCCTGGCATGTAGTTACAGATCACAAGTTTAGCTATTTTTATTGGCACTAATATATATTCACCCCATTTCTCCACTATTCCCCTTTAAGAAAATAACTCTCTCTCTATATATATAAATACACATATATATGTGTATATATGTATGTATATATGTATATATGTATGTATACACACACACATATATATATATCAGTGCAGAAGAACAGAAAAAAGTAAGGAAGGAGGCTGAGAGAAAGGCATGTAAAAGAGAATGAAATAAAGGGAGAATAGATAAAAAGGAGACAAAAAGGGGAATAAGGAGGAAAGGGAAAAAAGACAGAGTAAAATTTAAAAAGTAAGAGAAAGGTTGAGGGCCTGCATAGTTTAAGACCAGAGGTTATTTTCCAAGAAGGAGTCACATCTCTGGGGTTTCCCAAAGCTCAGTTGGCTCTTGGCAAACATAAAGTAATTGCCAGTGGGAGAGGCGGAGGGGTGTGTGTCAGAGTAAATGGATTTTGCCACCCAAGGTGTCTGTACCAGCTTGGACAGGATCACATGGAAAAAAGGAAAAGGAGTGGGGGTGCGGGAGGGGAAATATTTCTCAGAGTGAGGCTGAGTGGTTGGCTGGAAATTCAACCATGAGACCTGGCCTATTAGCCAGTCTGCAACTAATACATATAGATAGCTTCTTCTGCATTTCTGGCTCCTGAAGGAAAAACAGAGCAAGCCAGCTATCTATGCACTTTTCCAAACTAAGTTCTGTCTGGTTTAACAGTTCTCCTTTGCCCCTTTCTCCCAGCCTCAGGTGTTGGTACTGATGGAAAGTGAGCTTCTTGCCAAGGATGAGCAGGAGCAAAGCAAGTGGGGGTGGGTCACATCCTTGGTCTAAGCTCCATTCTCTGCTCTAAGTTGACTCCAGGGCTAGGATTGCAGCTCCTTCCCTCCTTGTATAGTTGGAAAAATCAGGTAATGACATGATTCAAAACTAGCATATGGATGGTGTGAACCCTTCTCTAACATATGAAACCTAAGATTTGAAATGATAAAAAGGGCTCCCCTTGGCAGAAGGGATCTTGAGAAATCTCTCTGGACCTCAGCAGCTCCTCAGACCTCCCATTCTGGCTGAGGTCATTGGCCACAATGCAGGCTCAACCATCAAAAATAGTGATGATGTATTTTTTCTTTCATGTATGAGCATCTTTGAACCCAAAAAGATTTAGAACTAAGGGTAGGAAATTTAGATAATAAACATATATAATTAATATTTTTGTAGTTAGAAATCTGTGTATTTTGATTGTTTATGTTTAAGAGAATTTGGTATATTAGAATTACAGATCAATCTTGAAACTACAATTTACAATAATTAATGGAATTATTAATTTAGATATGAGTGTAGGATAAAATCTTAGTTTTTATTATAATCATGTAATTGAGAGAAGAATAACTATTTTCAAAAGGTTAATTTATTAGATTTATAAGATTTATTTAAGTAATTGAGAAAATTTATCAAAATTCTTTTAAGTGGAGTCAAATAGATCAAATTTATCAATACAGTGAAGAATGTTTCCTGTAATAAGTTTGAAACTGGGACCAAACATTAATCAAAGGTTCCTAAGAAATAATTAAACTCAGTAGGTCTATAATCAGAATCATAAGATGTATAGGTTAAAAATAATGGATAACAGGAGAACTAGGTTTTTGAATATGGAACCTTAAATAATAGAATATTTATTTAAAATTGATTTTAAAGTGACTTCTGGATAATGTTTTCTGCTCATAAAATTCACCTAGAAAATATTTTTAAATGATGAAAAGTAGTTTGATAATGATAATTATTAGTGTATTGGCTTTCTAATGCTGTGTAAAAAATTACTTCAATTTGAGCAGCTTAACTGAATATCCATTGTTTATTATCTCACAGTTTTCCTGGGTCAGCTTAGCCAGCTCCTCTGTTCAGAATTTCACCAAGCAGAAATCAAGATTTCAGGCAGGCCTGAGGTCTCTCATCTGAGGCTCAGCATCCTACAAGATTGCATGAATGTTGATAGAATCCATTTCCTATAAGATGTAAAACTCACAGTGGTTTGCTTCTTCAAAGCTGATCAGAGAAAGCATCTCTAACTTTTGGACCCGATGCGGACTCTGGACCAAGGGGTCCATGTGTTGTGACTGCGACGAACAAATTCACAGGGACTACAGAAATCCTGTGGAGAAAAAGGGATGGCATGGCTACTCTCTGAGTGAGAGAGCATCCTGACCCCTGCCTGGACAAGCTTTCATTGCTTTTCTAGGTACATTACATCAAGGATGGTCCTCATTTACTATGCACAGGTTCACTTTAGGTGGTAGATAACAAAGGAGGAAGTTGCTAGTTACTACAAAGAAAAAGGATATTTGCAAATGCAAAGGAAAAAGTGGTTGAACTGGTTGCACTCCATCCTTGGAAGGTTCAGTATAGATTTTAGGAAGTTACTTTAAAGATATACAGTAAACATTTGCTGCCTCAATTCAGGGTGAGGGAGTTTTAGCAAAAAGCAAGTCTCATAGCAGCCGAGGTACAATGCAGGCCTGATTCCCCATGGGAAAACTGATCCGTGGGCTTGGGTCCTGTGTGCTGACTTGCTCCCCACAGGTTTTCCAAGTCAGGGGCTGGGCTACATCCACCATGCCACGTGGATAGGTTTCCTATATGGACCTTTTTTTTAAAGAGCTTATCTAATTAGGCTATACCCATCTGGGATCTCCATTTTAACTAACTCAGAGCCAACTGATTAATTTCACAGATTTTACATCGGTGAAAATCCATTTACCTTTGTCATATAATGTAACCTAATCACAGGAGTGACACCCACCATAATCTCAGGTCCCACACACACTCAAGTGCAGGAGATTATACAGAGTGTGTGTACCAGGAACAAGAATTTTGGGAGCCATCTTAGAATTCTGCCTGCCACAGGTGATAACAGTATCTTCTTTATTTCTTTAATGCCCTGTAGACTCCACAGGGTATTGCTTCCACACTCTAATTTTTTCCTCACTGTCACCTCTCTTCCTCACAGCCCATCACTCACAGAGTATGACTGATGTTGTTTTCCTACCATTCTTGACCACATCCCTTCTCTAGCACCACTATTTCCACTTTGGGTCCATTAGGGCCTTATCTCCTGATGGCCTGTCATAGCTATCAACAGCCTTGTTTCTTTGTCTCCAGTCTTGTGACCTCAATCCCCTCTTCATCCTGCACCCAGAGGAATACTTCTTAACTGCAAATCTGATCATCTCATTTCTCAATTTATGACCCATGGCCAATAGATAAATTTCATATTTCTTACTTGCATGTCCTTCCTGATCAAGCCCCTGCCTTGTCTCTAACTCCACCCCTTTTTAATCTCTCTTATGTTCTCTACTTTCCATACACTTATCACATTGTTACCATTCCAAACTGTTGCAATTCCCCAAACAGGTCAAGCAACTTCTCACCTCGGTACTTGTTTCCACAACTCACTTTGCCCGGTGATTCTGTCCTACATGTCCATCTGGTAGACCTTCAAATACATGGCATAAAGCTCAACTTCTCTCTGACGGCTTTCCTACTTTCTACTGGTAGACTTGACTGCTCCTTTTTTGTGCTTTAGTCCCTCACAACCTGTGTAGACATTATGATCTTGTAAGATTTTACTACAAACACGAATCTGTCTTTCCACATTTATCCTAGGTAGCAAGACCTTTGAAGATAGAAACAGTTTCTCTTATTGTGATGACCACAGTAACTGACACAGTGTTAAGGATAAAATAGATAATGCATGTTTTTTTAATAAAGGAAGACAGCAAGAAGCAAATGAGTGCTTCAATGTTCAGAACTTTAGTTTTTTTGTTTTTAATGGTGATGATGTTATCTATTATTCAGGGCTAATGTAAGAACTAGGGTTGTCATAAAGTCTGCCTTTGTTGCCTGGGTAGCAAGGTAAAATCAGGGTGTCAGGAAAACTGATCCCAACAGAGTGTACTGAATCTTTTAGAATTATATGGCATGGTTTGGCCAATAAAATGGCAGTCCTGTAACAATGGGACATAGCTTTCTTCATGATAATCAAATGCAGTTCTTGTTGTGTCTCCTACCACAGGGAACTTAATTGACTGAGATCCTCAGGTACTATACTCTAGAAATCATTACTGTGTTTGTTCTAAGGCGACACCTCCCACAGGTTTCTTCCCACTAGTGAATGAATGCATCATTTCTAGGAGTCTTGGGATTGCTTTATCAGTTCATTTTGATTTGGAGATTCTTGGATGGATTTGCCAAAACTTCATCAGACTTCAGGGCAGTCTAGGACATTTCAACCCAACACTCCCTCTCTCCTTCACTCAGGTAGGCTCTCCCAGCCTTCTCTAGGTCCTTCCTGATTTCCTTTCACAAAAAGCATTTCTCCTCATAAAATCTTTCCATATTTAACCCTAACTTGGCATCTCCTAGAAGGATCAGACCAAAAAAGTATTTTACCATAAGGACATTGTTGCTTTCTATGAGTTAATGCTTAGTAATGGCAGATAATGCCATTCTGGCTTAACTAAAGTAAGGAGAAGTGAGAAAAGGAGCTTTTGTTCTGATTTGGGGCAGAACTTTTAATAAAGGGAGTACTGGAGAAGAATACAATAGCAATCATGCAAATCATTAAGGAGGCTCTTGTGTCTGAGAGACACAGGATAGTGTAGGGACTGGCTGCTTTTTCTCATCCAGAGAATTTTCTTAGAGAGCTAATTTCTACTCCTGCTTAAGCAAGCTTGTGTTCTCCAACCATCACCATCACATGCACACATACATGCATACACACATGCACACATACTCTTTGTTTCATTTATAGTCCAAGTAGGAGTTATAAACGGGGGCTATTTATAGAGATTTAGCCATAACCGGAGAACAGTAGTGAGGAATGGTGCAGTATCCTCCAGGCCCTTCATATCAGGGAGCCATGAAGGAACAAGAGAGGAAAGTAATGATTGCTGAAAAAAAGGGAAAATGGGTTTTAGGAATTATGGTGTTTAATGGAGAAACAGCAGTCTATAACCTTAAACATGCCAGTATCACTCTGCTGTGATCTCCTATTAGTGCTCATAATAGACTAAATCCAACCAGAAGCCAACAAGCACAAGATGATGGGTGCAGCCCATACATTCGAGGGTGTATAAGGCAGGGTAGAGAGGAATGGGTAGTATATATAGAAGAAAATGACGCATATATCTCCTCACTCCAAATAAAGGGTAAATTGCAGAGGGAATGCCCACAAAGCACAAAAAGGAGCAAAGAACAAAAGTTTGTCCTAGACTATGATCATATCTATTTTATTTTTTTCAAATATTTAACGGCAATTGTGTGGTAACATTTTCCCAAAGATTTTAATATGAAACTAGTACAATGAAGTGACAATGCATAGATTGGGCTCCACTCTGTGTTGACCCCATTCTCTAGGTTGACCCTCATTCTCTGGGCTGGCCTCCATCTTCTGACCAGTAGCAGTTGGCTGGCACCACACTTACTTTCAGTTCCAGAAAAGAGCCAGTAGTTCTTACCCTTGGCTGAGAAAGGTTCCTCTGTGTGTCTGGAAAGAGAGGCCCTGATCAACAGCTCTCCCTAGAACATTCCTAAAACCAGTCGTCTGGCTTCTCCAATGCTGCTCAACAGTTTACTAAGGACAGTGTAGGAGGCAAACACTGCCGAGCCTGATAGCAATCTCAGTCTTTTCACCCACATGCCAGCATAGCTAAGGATAAAGAGGCTTTCAGGTGCACTGGGAAGACACCTGCAGAGACCTGAATGTACATCAAGGGTGATTATATTAGCTTTCATATCTCAGGTGGAACCTACAGCTCCATTCAGGCTCAGGCACAGCAGAGCTGGAAAGAATGGATGTTCATGGGCTAGTGGTCATGGTAGAATAAATCCTCTCACATGAAGGATTCCCTGAGTGAACCTCATGCAGAAGGTCCCAGGAGGTGAGAAAAACATTCACTGGGAGGAGTTGCAGGTTCTATAGTGTTTTCCTGTACAGGTTGCCTCCTCTGGCCACTGTCTCTCATCTCCCTTTGATAAAGATTATGTCATTTCCTCTCCATGCCTGGCGTTCACTTGGAGCAGTGTCCTCAAATTCTGCAACACATTGGAATGATCCAGGGAGCTATTAAAAATTCTAATGACTAGGTTGCACTCCAGGCTAATTAAATCAAAATCTTTGGAGTTGGACCCAGGCTTCATTTAGTGTTTTAAAAAATCCCCAGCTAATTCCAATGTATCACTAAAGTACTGAGGCAGGACATCCAACTTTAAAGTTTCCCCAAATCTGTCCCTCTTCCCCCATTCCCTGCAACTAATTCCTCATTCTCTGAAAGTCCATTACCCCTTCATCAGTTTTCCTATCTACTTAGAGTTCAGGTCTATGTTTATATTCCTTCTACTTCAGAATTTCAAAGCCAGAAGGAACCCCAGAGTTCATCTGGCCCTGAGTCTTGAATGAATGAATGAATGAATGAATGAATGAATGAATGAATGAATGAAAAACTCAAGGCACAGGAGAGGAAGGTCAGATAGTTAGGTGAAATGAGTCAGGGACATGAGGGCACTTCCTGCTGTAACTGACCTGCAGAGCCTGGAGATCCCCTCAATGGCTACAGAGCCCCTCTGGGGAAAGCACCAATCAGTTTGATTCACTTCTTGAAAGTCAAGCTGTGGTTAGATCATAAAGGGCCTTCTGGAGGACAGTTCATATTAAGGATTTATTAAGAGTTCAGATGATAGGCAATGGGCACCATTGAAGATTTTACAACAGCAAGGTGCTGTGCCTGGAGCTGACTTTAGGATGATCACTTTGACAATGATGGTTTGGATAGACAAGAAAGGAGAGACTGGTGGTCATAAAACAAGTTAAGACAGAAAGCGAAGGCAAAGTAGAGGCAAGCAATTCTGGAAGAGGTGAGAATTGGAGAGGACAGACGGAAGGAGCACTGGAAGAGATAACTGATAGATGTGCCTTTGACCTCTTTACTCCATCCTGCAAACTGACTTGTGAACAAGAGCTGAGTTTTCAGAGCTCCCTGTGATGTGACTGGGGACCTCACTGCAGGGAAAAGGCTCTCTGAAAAAGGAAGGGGAAGGGCAGGTAAGTTAGTTTCCCTCTGAGTTCTGTTCTAGGTCTTCTACACATTCAGGATTCTAACGTTCCAGTAAAATTCATTATTACAAAGTTCAGGTATTTGGTCTTAATTAAAAAGAAGAGCATTCTGACACAGCTGACCAAAGAGAGAATGAGAAAATGTGAGTTCCCCATATCTAGAAGTTTTTAAGCAGAGGCTGAATGCCTTTCTGCAAGTAGAATCCTGCAGACAGCACAGGTGGCTGGATTTTTAGGTTCCTGCCAACTTGGAAATGAAGGGAATCTGTGAGTTTTAGAAAATAGGAGGGAACATGAAAAAACAATAAGAAATCTTGATGAATAGAGTATCCTGGCCCTCCTCTGATCTTGTCCTGATGGGGACCACATATTGAGCTTCTTCAAATGGCCAGCTCTGGTGAGGGGAATGCCAAGCAGGTGGAGCCCTTGGTGCTGAATGGGCCTCATTGAGGGGGAGAGGTGGAGCCTGAACTGGCCTGGCAGACAGGGTCTGTGTCAGAGCAGGGTCCCCAGTGCCAAGAGGAGTCATTTTTCCTCACTTAATCTGGGACAGGGATCTCAGGGAAGGTGACATGGGCTGATCAGGGGGAAAAAAAGAATCAACCTTGGGAGTTATTTTCCTGGTTCAGGACCTCCATGAGGAACACTTTTTACTCATTAGCCTGTCTAGACATGGAAACTCATCAACCAGCCTGGCCTTTTCCTCTTCTAATTTTCCCGCCCTGTCTCTCTTGCTAAGGATGGGGAGCAAGGTTGAAAGCCGACACCAGCAATTATGCAAAGACAGCATCAAGGCTGTTCCATGGATCCCTGATGCGAGACTGAGATGGACCCAACACCATGTTTTTGAAGATTTATGACTCCAGGGGGAGGAAACAGTCAAGTTGAATGAAAGCGGGGAGTCCAGGAAGATGTGCGGTTCTAGCTGCAGGACTCTCTGCCATGTGTTCCATTTCACCAATAACACAAGTTATCGGCATGTGCTGTGAATAAGACTGTTTGAATGTGCATTGATGCAGAGCAGTGGGCAGCTCAGAGTACGTATCACCCCTCAAGGAAACTGACTGGTAAAAGGGGCCGTTTAGGTCAGCTTGGGATGCTGCAGTAAAATACCATAGACTGAGTGGCTTAAAGAGCAGACATTTATTTCTCACATTCTAGAAGCTGAACGTCCAAGATCAAGACAGTGCCAGATTCAATGTCTGATGAGGACCTGTTCTCTGACTTGTAGATAGCCATCTTCCTACTGTGTCCCCACATGGCCTTTTTCGGTGCATGGGCAGCAAGATCTCTCTCTCTTTCTCTTCCTCTACACATAAGGGCACTAATCCCATCATGAAGGTCCTATCTTTATGACCTAATCTAAATGTAAACACCTCCCAAAGGTCTACCCCCAAATACTATCACACTGTGAGTTAAGCCTTCAACGTGTACATTTAGTAGAGAAGACAAATATTCAGCACACAGTAAAGGGCGTGGCCATCAGATTCCCAGCATTCTTCTAGCCAGCAGATCTCCCATTGCACAAATTCATGCAGTGCTGGTGTAAGTGACTAAGCCCCTCCTTACCCACTTATCCACGGGGTCCCATGCAGCCTAGAACCACCGTGGTCTTAGAGAACAGGCTCAGAAGCAAGAGCCAGGAAGGAGGAAGTCTGGCCCCTTTGTGACTGTACAGAGTCATCGTCTCAGAGAGAGGTCAGAGAAATGCATGGAAGAACAACAGCGGGCCTCTCCAGTGTCACAGGGGTTAATGATCCAGAGGGGAGGAGGATGTGAGCTCTTTAACAGAACCATGTTGCCTGTGAATGGGTACTCATTCACCTCCATTCTTTCTGATTGGGATCAGGAAACTGACTGAAATTGCCAAGCAGCAGCAGTAAAGATGCAGTTTGGACTTTCCAGACAGACCAGATGCCAGGAACCAAACTGGTCAAGACATAGTAAGTATTCATTAAACACCTACTTATACGACAGGCACTCTGAGGTTTAAGAAAATCACAAAACTTACTTTTAACTCTAGGTATTGAAGAAAAGATTGTTTTTGCCTTGCACATAGTAGGCATTCAGTAAATGTTAAATAGAAGATTGTAAATTAAACGCTATTCAGCTGAGGGAAAGTATGTATTAGAAGAAGTGGACCCTAAATCTTTTCCAATCCTGAAATAGGGTGGCGAGTCAGGATGTTACATGGAAGTCTGGAGTCACTATTCAACCGCTACTTGGTTGAGGTAAAAAATTCCCTAATTTTGAGGAACTTCCACACTGGTTTTCATAGTGACTGCACCAATATATTCTCACAAATTGTGTACAAGTATTCCAATCTCTTCACAAAATATTTTGTTTCTTTAATAATAGTCAGCTTAGCACATATTAGAATTTGTGGATTTGATTTGCATTCCTCCAGCCATTAGTTATGTTGAGCACCTTTTCATATACTTCTTGGCCATTTGTATGTACTTTTTTTTGAGAAATGTCTATTCAAGTCTTTTGTTCATTTTTTAATAATTGGTTCTTTGTGGGTTTTTTATTGAGTTTTCAAAGTTTTTTAAAAACATATTTTGGATATTAACCTCTTATTAGATATAGGGTTTGCAAACATTTCCATCCATTCCATAGGTTGGCTTTTCATTTTGTTGACTATATGTGTTGCTGTGTAAAACTTTTTATTTTTTTTTCTTCTTCTGCTTTTCTTTTCTACTATCAGAAAAGAAAAACTTTCCTAAAGCTTCTCAACAGACTCCCCCATTGACTAGAACTGGGTTCCATGGACACCTCTAACTATAAGGGCACCTGGGAAAGTGTGGCCTGCCTTTTTCAGTTTCTTTTATGGAATGTAGGCAAAGGAGGAGAGGAGGTGTACAGCCAGAGCATGGCCAGCAAATATTGTCCACTACAGCTGCCGGTCTCTCTCTGGGCTAACCCAGAGGGGATCTGGAATCTGGGTTAGCCACCAGTGACAGCAGTTGCTTCATCAGTGGGCTGGCCTCTCAATCCCCATCCCTTTCCTTGGACATCGCTACATTAGGAATCCATGACTTCAAATGTCTGCTCACATTCTCACCCTGCACACTAGACTGTGAATTCCTTGAGGGAAAGGGCTATGATTTATTTAATTACCCAGCACCTGACTCCTGGAAGATGTTTATAAAAAACAATAGGGAGGAAATGACTAATTCAGTGACAAATATTTAGTAATTGAATAAATTAGTTAATGAATGAATGAATGAATGGAAGGCCTCATTTACAGAGACGCAATATGACAAAAACAAAACCTGTCCTTAGGGGTGCTGAAACTGCAAAAGCCTGATAAAGACATGAAACAATGAGGGGATATGTTTGACAGCTTCAGAGGTATAATCATTTACATGGTTATTTTAGAGAGAAATTCTTCCTTTCCTCCCTGTATTTTTGCCTCAGCATCCAGGACAGGAAAATTGTGCCAATTTTTTTTAGCATAGATTCACATAAAAATACTGTGCTTCTGATTATAGTGGTTTATGGTTTTCCAAAGGAATGCGTGATCTTATTTGATCTACACAACACACTTGTGAGGTAATCAAGAAGAGATCAGAGGTATTGTATTTAATGTCATGAAACAAAAATTAATAGTACAGGGATAAAAATCAATCATATAGAATTATTTGCAGACCTACTCCTTTTCCAACCTCACCAAGAAGAATCCTGTAAATGCTAGTCCAATTTCCACCTCCTATGCTCTTGCAGGAGGGAAGAATTTTTTGCTGGAAGAAAAAATAAGTTGATGTAGATATTACAGTACTTAGAGGGTAGGGAAGGATAATGAAAACAATGAAAAACTGTATGAAGAGGGAGTGAAAGAGAAAGCTTTTTATTCTACCCTGGAGACCAGAGCCAGAGTAATTAAAATAAGAAAGTAGGTTGGAGAGAAAAGAGAATTTGAATAAGTGTTCCTGAGAACCATGGATTTCTATCCTCTTTAATGTCTTCAGAGAGGCATGAATAATAAATGGAATTCCATCTTTATTACTTTTAAGTTTTGGATGTTGCTTCTTAAATCTGACACTTTTCTGAAACAAATTATATGGGTCTCTGTGTTTATTAGGGTTACATATTGGTGATGAAACAAAGGCTCAGCAAGGTTAAAAGACCCCAAATCCATTCTCTAGTTAGTAGAACCTGACTTCTGCCTAAACCCCTGTTCCATGCTTTGTGCTTCCACCTCACTGTACAAAAGCAAAGTGAATTCATTTGAAGATTTTGTTGTTGCCTGTTATTTGTCTTTCCATTTTTTTTAAGAGGATATACTTTTCCGTCTTGCCCAATTCATAGATACATGTCAGATCTGCAGTTTGCTTCTATCAAGCAAATGCTCCACTGGGTCAGGAGTTTTTAATTTCTTTTTTTCCCTTTTGTTGGCACCTTACCTGAGACCTGTGAGTCCCTCTGGGCTGTATGTCTTAGAGTGATAATTGAATTTCTCAGGCTTCAAGGAGCTGGGAAGCTGAGTTTGTGCAGCTTGGTGGCACCATCTTGGTGGCAGGTTTGCTTGGTGTCTCTCTCTCTTTCTGTGCACCCCCACCCTTCCCCAGGCTGAGTCACAGCCAAAGGCTTCATGTCAAAGTGTTACAGAACAGAGGTCCAAGGGGGGATGGCAATATTTGGCCCACCCAGGGACACCAAAACTGTTACAGAACAGTCACATACACACACAGGGGTCCAGGCTCTGGAGGATGGTATACTAACACAGTCCGGACTATATACTGGGCTTGTCTGTCTGCCACCAATTAGAAGGATATCTCTCAATGCCAGAGATTTGTGAAAAGGAAAGTAAAGGTTTATTTAAGGCTATACAGACTTAAAGTAGTGACCCAATGTTCCCATTAAACTATCAAAGTCCTTTAGGATAACTACTGATGTCCACAGTGCTTCCTTCTCCCCCTGCCCTTATCTGGGCTACCATAAGTCAGGAAAAGCAGCACATGTCCATGTTTCCAGGTCGCTGGCACCGTCAACTGTGTTGCTGTCCAGGCAATGCCTCTTCTTTCCTCCACCAGAGCTGCGGGGGTCTGCACTCTCGCCAAGCCTCGTGGATCCGCTCCTTGCAATGCTGCGAGGGG
>PVKM010034091.1:0-15710 GCA_004027735.1 Carollia perspicillata
GGGTTCCCACGGGAAAGGGGCCCAGAGAGGCCCAGCCTCCAGCCCTGGACTGTGTGTCAGAGGACTTAGACTCCGTCCCCCCGGGAGCTGGGGAAGGGGAGTAGGGCGGGGCCCGGACTCACGGGCAGGGGCGGCACCAGCAGGATGAGGAAGTGCAGGGCCATGGACATGGTCACAGCTGCCAGCAGCCAAGGGTTCAGCCAGGGTGGCATCCGCAGCAGCGACTGGTTCTCTGAGACGCTGCCAAGGGCACAGGGCGCTCACCTTGGGCCAGGATGCAGGCAGCCCTGCGGTGGGCACCCATCTGCCCCCTAGGTGGGAGTGCAGAACCTCAGCATGTCCCTAATTGGGCCTGAGGACCGCAGCACTTCTGAGAGGTCGGTGCAGTGGGAGGGGTGCGTCACTGCTGCCCGCTCAGCCTCCAGGGGCCTGGATCCCCTTTCTCTGTCCCTCAAATCCAATCTTGGCCTCTCTACTTCTTCAGACCCAAATCTTGGTCTTCTTTGTCCCCTGGATTCCAATTCTGGGCCCCCTGACTCTTAGAACTCTCTTCCAGACCCCTCTGACCCCAATCCTGGGCACCCCTGACCTACAGACTCTAATCCTGGACATCCCTGACCCTCAGACCCCAATGTGTGACGCCCTAGCTCTCACACTGCAATACTGGACCCCTCTGACCCCAATCCTGGGCTCCACCCCACCCACGGCCCCTACTCTAGAGCCTCAGCCCCCGCACCCTCACCCCCAGCCCCCAGCCCCGCCGCCCAGCTCACCTGTTGAGGGCGTTGCACATTTCAGTGGTCACCAGCACAGACAAGGCCATGGTCGTGGGGAAGCGCGACTCAAAAACCTCACAGTCAATGCCAGCAAAGAGCGGGTTGTCCTCAGAGCACTTCAGGAAGTTCCTCTGCGGGTAGGGTGGTGGGGTCAGGTGGGGTCAGGGAGAACAGCAGTCGGTGCGGGGGGCGGGCACTGGTGTGCGTGGAGGGTGGGGTCAGGGAGAACAGCAGTCGGTGTGGGGGCACTGGTGTAGGAGAAGGAAGCCTCAGTCCACCCTTGGCCCACAGCTGAGGACTCAACACAAGCGATGAGCAGAGTGCTGCCTGGGGTGGGTGGAGGGAAGGGCGCTCACCCAGGATGGGGGAAGATGGCCAGCACTGTGCCAGGGAGAAGGGCAGACCGTTCCGGAGGAGGGGTTCAGTGGGAGAGAGAGCAGCTGGCATTAGGCTGGGGAGGAGGGCAGGGGGCTCTGGGGTCAGGGGGAAGGTCCAGGCTCTTTTTGAAGGTGCACAGGGCCCCTGAGTGTAGGAGACACAGGAGTGGGCGTCGGGGTGATTAACTGAGAACGCTGAGTAAGTAAACACTTAGGAAAACCAATCAGTAGAATTAAGCTTGAATAGAACTCGCCTTTGGTGGGCAGTAGACGAGGGCTACGCGTGGCCTACTCGGCGCTATTCAGTTAGATTCCACTCACACCTCCCGCCACTCGTGCCACTGCAGCTGGGCTCTGCCAGGCCTGCCTTTCGCTTCTGACGGGAACTCCTGAACCGCCAGGCTCAGTCTCACTGTGCAGCTTCCTCATGATCAGCAACGAGCTCTCGGGGTCGTCAGCAAGGCAGGGGCTCTCGCCCTGCAGCCCCGGGGGGGTTTCTTCCCACCCTCAAACCTCGCTCACCGAACCCGCTGTGATAAGAAGCTGAACGGAGGCCCCGCGTGGGAACTTGGCCTGTTCTCTGCCGCATCACGGGACGAGTGTGAACAGGCCTGACAGTTAAATAGTGCTGCCGTCCATAACCTAAATTTGTCCTCTGGAGTCTCATCTGAACTCAGAGATCTTTCGCGCTAAGGGTTTAGAAACTGGGGCCACGGCTGTGAAAATAAGCCTCCAAGCGCAGCCCGTAGAATGACTGGCTGTCTGACCTCCATGTTCCCACACTGCCGAGCTGCGGGTGGGGCGACGCCAACAGCCAGAAAGGGCGCCTGGCACTCTCCTCCACTCTTTCGAGCCGGATAAGAAATTATAAAAGGCTGTGGCTTGGCTGGGTTTATTTTAACAAAAAGATGGAGAGACTTACTTAAACCAACAGTGGGGTTTTCTCCAAAAAGCGGGCTCCAGGATTTGGGACAAGAGCGTATTTTTATTTGGTGCTGATCATAAACTTTGAGCCCACCCAGCGGCCAAGGGGACCAACCGCTCGGGCCAGCTGGGCCCCGCCTCCCGGACTGGAGCGGCCTCACCCACCCACACACACACACACACGCCCCTCGGGGCACACCTCCTGCTGGGGGCCTGCACAGGGAAGTGATGGATCACATCAAGGTGTTGCAACACATCTGTTGCTCCTCCGTAAATGCCCTGTCTGGTTCAGACCTTCTGGGCTGCACCCATGAGCACCTGCCACACACCTATCATACCCAGGTCACGACCTGGGTCACAGTGAGGCTCCCGAACTGTTTATTAGAAGGTGCCCAGGGCTGGACGCCTGTTTCTTTGGGTGAAGCCATGCTTTGCCTCCTCCTCCCCTTTGCCTCCCTGGCTGCCTCCCATTCACCATATCCTGCGAGGCCCCTCCGGGGTGCCTGAACTGAGTCCCCACTTCTGTAGCTCTTGCTCTCTGCTGTACTGGTCTACATGCACACTTTACACGTACTGCCTCAGTTTATCCTCCCGACAGCTCTATGAGACAGGGACTAGTACCCATTTTACAGAGGAGAAACTCACATGGAGGTTGAATAGCCTGTCCAAAGTCACACAGCTGGTCAGTGGAGAACCAGTGTGTGAGCCCGGGCTGGGTGGGCCCAGGCTCCATGCGATGAACCGCTCCGCCGCCTTTCGGCAGCTGATTCCAGGAACTGTGGGGCTCTGGGCTCCTCTCCCAAAATGCCAACAACTAGAGTAGAAAGTTCTCTCCTAGGTCTAACCTTTGACCTTTCCCTGCTGACACCCGCCTCACCTTGAAACCTGACTGCCCATGTGCACGGCTGTCCCTCACCAGACTGCAGCCCTTCGCAGAGCCCCTGCAGGCTCAGTGGTGGCCATGGCCCCAGTAATGGGTGCCCAGCACACCATCTGTGCCCGACAGCCATTGCCTGATCAGCAGAGCCAATCAGCAGACGGTCAGCAGAGCCATGTCTCCACGTCGCTGCTCCTACTGGGGTGAGATTAGCAGAGGTGCCTGGGGCTAGACTGTGTGGCTGCTGGGCGCTGAGGGCAGCAGCCTCCGGGGCGACGCCTGGGCCTGTGCTCTGCACTGCTACCAGGAGGGAGAGCCGCACATGCTTGAGGGCTGGTGGAGGCCAGAAAAGCATCCCCGGATGGCCTGAACCCAAATGTGAGTCCTGCAGAGCCCGGAGCTCACAGGCCCCCCAGGAGGCAGCCAGGGATGGCAACCCAGCCCTCGCTCTGCCCTCGGGCAGCCCCCTGACACTCCCGGGGATGGGGTGGGGAGTCAGGGCCCTCCCCTTGAGTTCTCCTGTCTGTGAGAAAGTGGCAACGGCAGGTGCTCTCAGAAGAACACCCTGCGTCCCTGCAGCTCCTGGCTTTAAAAGAGAAGAACCCAAGCCTGGCTTTGCCGGAACTGCCAGGAAGGCTCTTGTAAACCAAGGAAATGCACTGGCTGCTCAGGTAGAGGGACAGATGGACAGACCGTGGCTGAGGGGTCTCCTTGCTTGCTTCCAGAGCTGCACTGCGCTAAGACAGCCCTGTGGAGGGCACCTGTCAGCCAGGTGACTTTAAGAGGTCAGTGGGTCCCCTTCCCTGAGAAACATGCTAGTCACCACGGCTGGAGGAAGCTGGCAGATCCCTGGCTTCCTCCATTTGACCCTCTGCCTGAAGTTCCAGCATTTAGGGGTTCAATGTTTAGGGGGCTCCTTGATAAGGGTAAAACACTTGTGGGCAGTTACGCTCCTTGGTCTCCCCTAACTAAATGACTGGGAGAGGGTGCAGCCTCTTGTCTGGCTTAGGGGCTGGGCGTGTCTCTCTAGGTGTCCCGTGGCTTCTGAGCTTGGCTCCTCAGGTGGTGAGTATCTGTGGGTGTGAATGGGGGTGGGGAGGGAGAGCCGTGGGCCAACCATGGGGCTCTGGACCCTTTCCCTTGACATTCCAAGTCGGCTGAGTTCTACGTCAGAAACAACCCCACCGCGCTCCCTGGCCGCTCCATGCTCACCAGCTGGTAGAAGGTGATGCGCGGTCCCTCGGCATCATACAGGAACCACCAGGTGGCAGCAGCCACCGTGGCCAGGCCCACGTACACTGCAGGGAGGGCGGGAGGAAACCAGCTACAGCGGGCAGCTGTGGTTCTCTGGCATCCACTCCCCCTGCCTAACAGTTCCCTGAGTTTCTGTCGGGAAACCGCCCTCTTCCTCTCTAGGCCATATGTACCATGGTGGGCCCTGACTGGCAATCAGCATATCACACCCTGGCCACAGTGACTGGCTAAGAGATAAGCAGGTAACCCAATCTGGGCCAACGAGAACAGGCCTGCCACTTTCATCACACGATGAGGGAGTGATATGATAATAGGCCCTTTCTACTGCTGAATTTGGGGTTGTAATGGAGTAAGCAGGAGGGCTGGAGCTGCAACAGCCATTCTGCCACCACAGGAGGCATCTGCCTGAGCATGGAGCTGAGGCAGAGCCAAAACATGCCAGTGCCGCTGTCTGAGGCCCAGATCCAGCCATGCCTGAAGCATGATCTAGTCTTCTCAGTTGATGAGCCCACCCCGTTTCTTTTGGCATAAGCCAGACTGAGTCGTACTCTCTGCAGTTTGCAAGCCTAACTGATACAGGGCCTCAGGAAACTCCACTAAGGGGTGCCCGGCCGCCCTGCCCACCCTCAGCTTACCTCCAATAGCCAGATAGCGAAAGAAGAGCCAACCACTGATGAGGGCCTCACGAGGGTTGCGGGGCAGCTTCTCCATGATGTCCAGGTCCGGTGGGTTGAAGCCCAGGGCCGTGGCAGGCAGGCCATCTGTCACCAGGTTGACCCAGAGCAGCTGCACAGGGATCAGGGCTTCGGGCAGGCCCAGAATGGCCGTGAGGAAGATGCTGGAACCAGAGTCACAGGCTCCAGTCCCTGCAGACGGAGGGTCCAGCTCCTGCTCTGCTCAGCAGCCCTGCCTCACTCTGCTAGTTCCGACGTGTGTGCATGAGCGAGAGGGCTGTGTGCACAGCTCTGCCTCACACTGGGCCACCCCTGCCTCCCCAGCCCCAGCTCTGGAGCCTGGACACACCTGCTCTCTAGGCCTCTCCTGTGTAGGACGCAGCCCTCTCCAGGGCATACACACGTGGGCGGTGCATGCCCAAGCACATACATACTTGTCCACAGACAAGAGAAAAAACCTTGCACAGGCCGCACAACCCCACAAACACAGGCCAGCACCTGTACACTTGCCCCAATGTGCACAGATGCAGAATTCACACATGTCCAGGCAAACACGTGCTTACCATCCCCCACGGCCGTTTCTCACATGCGAACGTAAGTGTGTATAAAATTACACACCTGCGCAAATCCTCTGCGCTTGTACTCAAGCCCAAGGATGCAGCAGAAGACACATACACACCCCCTCCCCACACTTCTCACTCAGGCACACACAGCATGTGCATGTACATGGTGTGTGCACTGTATGGACACACGTGCACACATACTACCCATCCAAAGGTGGGGCTAGTTCTCCCACCATGCGTGACTCTGAAAGCGGGAAGGTTAGGGCTGGAGGGATGATAAGGGGCTTTTCAGGCATCTCCTTGGGGACCGAGGTTCCCCAGGCCCTCGAGAAAAACAAGGCACACGTGTCCTGGCCCACCCGAGGTGGGGCTCTGTAGGACCCCAGCCAGGCCAAGTCGTAGGTCCCTCTGTCCCCACAGCCCCAGCCCAGGAACAAGCATTTCCCTGCTCTCCGAGATGCGGAGCTGGTCCAGAGGGCTGTGTGGGGAGGGACGCAGGGCCTCACCAGACGACCTCGCCGACATTCGAGGAGATGAGGTAGCGGATGAATTGCTTCATGTTGCTGTAGATGGCCCGGCCTTCTTCCACCGCAGCCACGATGGAGGCGAAGTTGTCATCTGACAGTACCATCTCCGCCGCTGACTTGGCCACAGCTGTGCCGGAGCCCATGGCGATACCAATCTCGGCTTTCTTCAGGGCTGGGGCGTCGTTCACCCCATCTCCAGTCTGCAGGCCAAGTTAGGTGGGTTCACACCTGAGAAAGCTCCCTTCTATCTCCCCAGCGCCCCTCAACCCAGCCTAACCCCAAGCTTGAGGGTGTGCTAAAGGAAGCAGACAGCTGGACAGAACAAACGGTGAGGTCAAGAGCTTAGAAACTGGACTGGCGATGAGGCTAAAGGGAAGGCAAGGGGTGTAGGCAAGGACAAAGTTGGGGAGCAGATCAGAGAAGTAGAGGTGGGGATGGGCGTGAGGGTGGGTGAACAATGAGGGCGGGGATGGAATTTAGTTTGGATGTAGAGTTAACATAAAATTGATGTAAAGGACAAAGTTAAGGTCAAGTCAGGAATGAGGTCAAGGTTGTGGCCTCGGTTAAGAACTAGGTAAGTATTGCACTCAAGACAAAATTGGAGCCAAGGTGAAGGTCAGGGTCAAGACTACACTTGGACCCTGGCTGGTGTGGCTCTGTGGATTGAGTACCAACCTGCAAACCAAAGAGTTGCCAGTTCAATTCCCTATCGGGGCACATGCCTGGGTTGAGGGGCCAGGTCCCCAGTGGAGGGCGTGCAAGAGGCAACCACACGTTGATATTTCCCCCTCTCTTTTTCTCCCTCCCTTCCCCTCTTTCTAAAAATAAATAAATACAATCTTTATAAAAAAAGACTAGACTTAGGCTCAAGACTAAAGATTAGATTAAGGTAGATGTCAAGTCAAAGTCAGAGGCCCAATCAAGGCTCTGGTCAATATAAGGAGTGATGTCAGGGGCAAAGTTGGATTGCAGTACAAGTCAAGGTTAGAAGCCAGATCAAAGTTGAGGTCAACATGAACTGTTAGGTTGGGGGAATGAAGACCAATGTCAGGCATCAGGTAAGGGTCCAAATCAAAACTAAAATCCATATCAAGGTTGAGCTAAAAGTAAAGAATCATATCAAGGTCAAGGTCAAGATGATCAAGGTCAAGGTCAAGGACCTTCTTTGAGAAGGTCAAACATAAGATCAAGAACAAGGTGTCAAGGTTGGTGCCCAGTTCATTATCCACATTCAGGCTGAGCCAGAGGTCAGGATTAAAGTGCAGGTAGCCCTGGCTGGTGTGGCTCAGTGGACTGAGTGCTAGCCTGTGAACCAAAGGGTCACAGGTTCGGTTCGCAATCACGACACATACATGGGTTGAGGGCCAGGTCCCCAGTAGGGGGTGTATGAGAGGCAACCACACATTGACGTTTCTCTCCTCTTTCTCCCCTCCCTTCCCCTCTGTCTAAAAATAGAAAGAATCTTAAACAAACAAAAACAAAAAACAAGTTAAAGGACTAGGTTAGACTGAAGGTCAAAATTAGTAATAGGCCAGGTCAGGGGTGAGGTCTAGGTCAAAAGTGAGATGAGTGTTGACGAATAGGTCAGCAATTAAGAATGAGATGTAAATGAACAACAATAAAATAATCTTTAAAAATAAAAATAATAAAAATTTTAAAAAACTAAAAAAAAAAGAAAGAATGAGACAGAACAAAAACGACCCGAACCAAATGTCCACGCATCCTCAGCTGACTGAACGCACTGTGGCACACTCACGCCATGGCACGCTGCCCAACAACTGAAAAAGCCATCACCTCCTGGTACCTGCAGCAGCACGGACAGCTCTCGTAAAGCAACTGGGCACCAAAGAGTGCGTACCGCATGATTCCAGTCACCGATAATCTAGGACAGGCAAACTCCTTCCGGTGGAAAACACCAGAGCAGCGCTACCTTGTGGAGAGGGCCTGAGGGGCAGGAGCATGAGGGAGACGCGTGGCTGACGAGACTGCTCCCGACCCGGGTAAGGGTTTGAGTCACTGGTCAGAAGTCTTCAAATGAATGGCATGCTAAAAATGGAACCGCAAACACTGCTCCGTAGAGTTTGCATTCTCAAGTAGGTGAGGAGGAGTGTCCTGATGCCTACAACTTCAAAACGTATTTGAGAAAAGACGACTTCAGGGTGGACAGACGGATACGAATATGATGGAGCCACTATGACAACCTTATTTGTGGAGTCTAGATGGAGGGTATATAGGCACTCGCTATACAATTATTTCAATTTTTCTTTGTATTTGAGATGTCTTGTAAAAAACATTGGAAACTTAAGGGGGAAGCAGAGAGAGGCAGGGGCTCACGGGCGGCCCTTTCCAAGCCCGTGGCGAGTGCTCCCGGCGCCTCCCCACAGCCCCCAGGCTCCCGCCTCGCGGCCTCACCATGGCAGTGATCTCGCTGAAGGACTGCAGGTTCTCCACGATGCGGGACTTGTGCGCAGGTTCCACACGGGCAAAGCAGCGGGCCGTGCGACAGGCGTGGCGCTGTTGCTCGGGGCTGAGGTCATCGAATTCGCGGCCTGTGTAGGCCATGCCCGCCACGTCCTCCGTGTCCTTGAAGATGCCCAGCCGACGGCAGATAGCCACAGCCGTGCCTTTGTTGTCCCCCGTGATCATGACCACACGGATGCCTGCCTGGCGGCAGCGCACAATGCAGGCAGCCACCTCAGGCCGAGGAGGGTCCAACATGCCCACGCAGCCCACGAAAGTCAGGTTGGTCTGCAGGGAGGGGCAGATGCAAGTAGGGCTCGAGCCCACCCTCAACTCGCTGCCTCCCCAGCAGCTGCAGGCGACCGTGCTCCCAGCCCTGGGGCCCCGCCCCGGCACCCACCTCGTACTGTACGAACTTGCTGCAGTCATCCAGCTGCATGTCTTCCTTCCTTGGGGGCGCATCCCGGGTGGCCAGTGCCAGGCAGCGTAGCGTGTCTGAGCCTGAGCCCCAGTCTCGGATCTTGGCTAGGATCTGCTCCCTGGAGGCGGCGTTCAGGGGTACTGTGCGGCTCCCCACTCGGACTGAGCTACAGCGTTCGATCACACTCTCAGGAGCTCCCTGCAGCATGGGGGCGGGGGGCAATTCTGTCAGTCAGGACTTCTCCCCTACCTCCTGTCCAGTTGAGGAAACTGAGGCCCAGATATGGAGAAAGGCCACCCAAGGGGATACACAGCAAGGCATGGACCAGATCCATTGTTTGAAAGCTCAGAGTGGTAACCAAGTGGGTCTCATTGTGAGAAAACCCAAAGGGAATGGGGGCGCGGGTTATGGTTAGCCAGGTTTGGGGGGGCATCTTCTCCACACCAGCCTGCACTGAGAAGACTGCTACAGCATTTTAGGGGTGGGAGTGGGGGTGGCAGCCCTCCTGCAGGTCCTGCCTATCTGCCAGCCTGGTGCTACCAGGAACCCAATTCTGTACAGAGCTCAGCAGCAGGAGGTAGGCTGGGTCCTGCCTGGGCACCAGAAATAGAGCCATGCTCAGGGTGAGGTGGGTGTGACTCTGGGAAGGTGATCTTGGGGTGGCAGGCTCCTCAGAGACCTTGAGGTGTCACCTGGGCATAGCCTTTGCACATTCCATCAGTGCCCACTCTCTTTCCCCAGAAGGCACTGCTGAGTTTTCAAAGCAGCCCAAGCTCCTCATACAGGAGCCTGTTGTTCCACAGCAGGGTGGGGTTAGGGCCATGATTCCTACTCCAAAGCAGCAACAGGGGGTGCTGTGGGCAGAGGTCTGGATGGGGCCGGTCCCTTCCCTCTCTGGGAAGAAACACAAAGCACCGAAGACGGCACTGACCACCTCTGCACCCCCAGTCGAAGGCAAAGGGCTTTTGACTCCTTCCAGCCTACCCCTGCTATTCAGATGGGAGACCCAGAGATCGTGCGGTGAGGCAGGGCCTCTCAGCCCAGAGCTGGGACCGTGGCAAGGGGCAGGCCTCAGCTCCTGTCCCCGGCTTCACCTCCACCAGGTCTAGATCCTGCTCCTGGCCCCTGGGGCAGGCTGACTTCCCTTGTTCTGGACTCACTGCTTTCACAGTGGGCCTTAGTCCCCAGCAACTGCAGTCTCTGGCTCTTCTGAGGACTGGGGACCAGGGACCCCAGGGACCCCAGCTGTGCAGAGGCCCCAGGCCAGTCAGGCAGGTCCCACCTTCACAAACATCTTGCTGCCCTGGGCAGCCAGGCCCGGGCGGGTCGGCGTGCAGTACACTGACATTGACTTCCGGTCTCGGGAGAACTCCAGGGTGAACTCCTTCCGCATCAGCTGGTTGATGACCTGTGGGGCCCAGTGGGTCAGGGTAGAGCCAGGGACTCTCACTGCTTTCTCCCCAGCCGCTCAGCCCCATAAAGAGCCTCTTGCTCCCTGTGGGATGGTGTCTCTCCTCCTCTAACCCTGGTGTTGAGGCCCCCCTCTCCTTCTCCAGCCCCAGAGATGCCCCAAAGTTGCTAATTCCCGACCACACCATGCACTTCCCAACTCCAAGTCTGTGACTACACTCGGTCGTTTCTTCTCTTTTCTCTTAGCCAAGCTTCACCAGGGTCTGAGGTCCTTCCTTCTCCCAGAAGCCTCCCAAGACTTTGTTCTCCTCTCTCCCTTCTCCAAGTGCCCCCAAAGGCCCAGCTGTGTGATCTGGGCCGAAGCCCCCTGCCCTGCTCACCGCATTACAGGCGCCCGCTCGCTCCACCCGGGACAGGGTCTGCAGGTTGGTGTCGAACACGTTCATCTTCTCCACCAGGCAAATCAGGGCCGTCTCCGTGGCCTCTCCCACCTTCTCATACACACCCTTGGCCTGGTGGGGCCCAGGGTACGGGGAGTGAGGGGCAGGGTGGCTCCCAGAGGGGTCCCCAGCCTCACCTCCCACTCACTCCCTGACCCCTGGAGCTCCCTTTGCCAGTTACCTGCAACCCCCTTTGCACCAGACCTGTGGGCCCTTCCCAGCGCAGCCAACCTTGGATCTGGGTGGTGTCTGGCACTGACGCACTCCTTCTGTCCCACCCTCCCTCCCCTGGACACACACCCTCCCTGCCTTCTGCCACCCCCTTGGCTGCCTCTCAGCCCCTTCCCCCGATTCCTTCCTCATTCTCCACCCTGCTGTCTGGATCTTGCTCCTTCCTCCCACCTTCTTTCCCCAGGTCTCAAGTGCCCCCTGCCCCCACCACCTTTCACGTGCCCAGGACTGCCAGTGCCCAGCTGGCAGGCCCTCTCTCCTGAGCTCCCAGCCCAGCTGTCCGATGGCTGGCTGTGGGATTTTGCTCTCTGGGAACCCGCAGGCCACCTCTCCTCTCCTTATATTTGCCACTTTAGCGACAGGCCCAGCCAGCAGAGCAACCAGAGGCTACCCTGCCCTCCACCCTCCTTTTCATCTGACGAGTTACTGAGCCTCAGAATTTTGGCTCCTGAAGTCTCTCTCTGACCCATGCCTTCTCCCACCTTCCTGAGGCCCCAGCCAGTACCTCTCTGGCCTGGGTGACCTGGCTCCCCGGCTCCTGCCTTGTCCTGTCTGTTCCATCCTCCACACAGGAGCCGGGGTGATATTTGTCAGTGTAAATCTGACCACGTCACTCCCTTGCTTAAAACCCTTCGGTGGCTCTCTGCTGGCCTCAGCTTGGCATTGGGCCTGACCCGGTGTGGCCACGTCCTTCCCCTCAGACAGGAGCATCCTCCTGCGTGCTCCACTCCGCTGCTCCAGCCACGGGGAAGAGCATCCCCCGCCTAAATCGCACCAGGCTGGTACGGGCTGCTGGCCTTCTCTGGGCTGTGAACACCCTCCCTAGTCCTGCCCCTCAAGGCACCCCTGGCCCTTCAGCCCCTTGCACTTCAGTCCCCCCCAGGGCAACAGCCCCAGGACACGGTTCCAAATTCAGTGGAGAACGTGGGAGGGTGGAAATAGGGGAAAGGGCGGCGGTGGGGGGAGGGGATAGCGGTGGTAGTGCTCCAGGGGTGTGCCACTCCACAAGGGCAGGTACCACTCATCCTGGGAGCTTTGAGACTCTGGGAGGAGGGTCTGCCCTAGGAGCTCGGATACTAGGGAGATCATGAAGGGGCCCACCTCGTTGTAGTCCAGTGCGGAGTCGTTGCACAGGGCACAGATGGTCGCCAGCTCCACCAGCCCATCGAACTGCCCACAGCGCACCGGCTGCTCTCCCTGCAGCCTGAAGAGCCAGGCGGTCAGTAGAAGGGCTTTGGCCCTGCCCCTGGGATGTGCCCGGCCTTATGGCCCCGCCCCCAGGAGCCAGGGCCAATGGACAACTCTCAGAGCCATCCTACTAGCCCTGCCCACCGAGAAACCCCGCCCACCGGTGCCCCCTCACCCCTGCACTCACACTTGGCCCTCTGGGGTGTAGGTGGTGCCAGAGATGGTGAACTCGTGCAAACGGCAGGCACCAGCTTCTGCCTCGGCTACCACGAACATCTGGGGATGGGGAGCACAGGGGCATGCTGAGGGGGACCCTCACCTCCCTCTTCCCTGGGCGGCAAGTCTGAATAAAGCCTGACCCCAGGCTGGGGTCCCGTGGGCCTCATTGGAGCCACTGGCTTTCCTTCTCAGGGGGTCACGAAGGTGCAGTGTAAGAGTACAGAGTCCAGGCTGAGGCAGGCCCCCTCTGCTCTGCCCAGGTGTGTCCATTTAGACCTGTCTGTTTGCTCTAGACCCCTGAGGGGTTTATAGCAGACCATTCAACATCCTGGGGGCAGCTTTGAGCTTGACAAGAGTCCTGAGCTGCAGCGGGAAGCCTGGGTCCTTGCCCAGCTTGCAGGGTGACCCCTGGCTGAGCACCTGAGCCTGTTTCTCCACCGGTAACTCGGGAAGAAAGTGGAATCAGCATCCCGCTGCATCTCCTTTTCCTTCCAGGGGATGAGTTCCTGGCCTCCAAGGGAGGAAATCACACCTTGTTCTGGGGCACAGACCCCCCGTGCCCAAAGGTGTTTGCCAACAGTGAGCTCTCGTCTGCAGGGCCTGCTGGATCACCCAGCCCCCACCTATGTGCCTCACAGGTTTGGGGCCTCCCCTCCCAGGACAGCCCACTTCCTGTCTGTCAGCCAGCTCTGCCAGGGAGACAGTTCTTGCTTCCTGGCAACTGCCTCTCTGCACATTCCCAAATCAATGGCCAGCCCGGCACCCAGCAGGTGCTCAATAAATGTCCCTTCCTTCACACTCTCCTCCCTGCTTCAGGGGAACAGCCCTCTAGCTGCACAGGCCAAGAAGTCAGGTTTCTGAGCCCATCATCCAGCATGTAAGACCTCTACCTCTTCCCTATACTGTGCTTTCCCAGTCTTTATTTCAGTCAAGAGCCACTCTGCTCAAACGAAGCCTTACTAGGGATTTTAGCAGGTCAGGGGCTGCAGAGCCGTCAAGCTCATGGTGCCCCCTCCCCTGCAGCAGCCTCTGATGGGCTCTGATGGGCTCAGATACAGAGCCTGGGTTTCCAAGGCCCAGGGGGCAGAGTGTGGGAGCAGGGGTGGAACGGGAGCGAGGCGGGGAATCTCAATGAGTGGGAAATACACAACCTTCACCGACACCCCACCCGCCCCTCTGCCCTTGGGCCTGCTGGAGTCTCAGCCGGAATTCCTGAAGCATGTGGGCAGCGGGCCCAGGATCTGGGATCCAGTACAGGGAATAAATAATTCCTGCCCTGGCTCCTCCTAGGTCACTGGAGCTGGCATATCTGATGACAGGCATTGACCAGAACGTCACGGTAGAGCAGGACAAAATCTGGGTCCGGGCCCAGACGGCTCAGATGCCTCAAGGCTGTATTTGAACCCTCTCCTGTATCCTGTAGGGCTACCTGGCAGGGCTTACACGTCCAAGCTTCAGATGAGGAAACTGAGGTCCACAGATGGGCAATGGGTGCCAGGACCCTACAGTGACCCGCAAGTCTTAGTGACACATGCCCAGCCAGGCTTTGCTGCTCTGCCCCATGAACCTGAACCTGTTCCCCAGCACAGGGCGGCCTACAGGTTCCCTCCTCCATCCTCCGCCAAGGAGTCAGGGTGAGACCCGGAGGAGCGAGCGCAGCCTGCGGGCCATCACAGGGCGACGCCGTGGACACTCACCCGACAGACAGACATCTGGTTGGTGGTGAGCGTGCCTGTCTTGTCGGAGCAGATGACGGAGGTGCAGCCCAGCGTCTCCACGGAGGGCAGGCTGCGCACAATGGCGTTCTTGCGCGCCATGCGCCGCGTGCCCAGCGCCAGGCACGTAGTGATGACAGCGGGGAGGCCCTCGGGGATGGCGGCCACAGCCAGGGCCACGGCGATCTTGAAGTAGTACACGGCGCCTCGGAGCCAGGAGCCGCCGTGCGCGGGGTCGGCGAAGTGACCGATGTTGATGACCCACACGGCCACGCAGATCACAGAGATGGCACGGGACAGCTGCCGCCCAAACTCATCCAGTTTCTGCTGCAGTGGCGTCCGCTCTGGCTCCACGGCCGCCATCTGGCTCCGGATCTTACCCAGCTCCGTGTGCAGGCCTGTGGCCACCGCCACACCCGCCGCCTTGCCCGATGCGATGTTGGTGCCCTGGCCGAGGGGAAGAGCTGTTTACCACCTGGGCAAAGGCCTGCACCCCTGGCTCCTTCAGGCCAGGGTAGGGCTCTTATCCCCCTGCCTGGCTCTCTTTTCCTCCGTGTTGCTCAGTGCTCCTGGACTCCTGCGGCTCCGCGGCACGGAGGTATTGCTCTCATCCCCATGGCAGTACCAGCCCTATGAAGGCAGGGACTTGGTCCAGCGCCATGTCCCTAGTGCCCAGCACCAGGCCAATATTGACAGTATCATCAACCAGCACCACACAGCACTAACGCAGCAAAACACTCTCTATAAACAAAGCGGCCATGCAGGAATGTGACTGACTGTAATCCCAGGTCACTGTAAACCACCCGTAAATATTTACTGAAGAATCCAGGAAACTTGACCTTAAGTCCATCCACTCCCAAGGTCCCAGTAAAGTCCCAGGCAGCCAGGAGTCAAGGGCCCATGTAAGGGCCGACCAGCCTTGAGCCTCCGTGTCCTCTTCTGAAAAAGGGCCCAGCAGAGGCCCGGGACACAGCTGCTCCGAGGAGGCTAGTCACTCAGTGTCCCCTCAGAAGGGTGTCCTGTGCTGACTCAGGGGAGAGGGTGGGTGCTGGCGGCAGCCTCGGCTTCTCTCCCACCCCGATCGTGCAGCCCCTGCCCCCACAGTGGAGCCCTCCGCTACGGAGACGGCCTGCAGTTAGCCGGAGCCTCCTCCTTCAAGAGCTCCTCAGTGACAGTTGCTGATTTCTAAACATGCCCCCTCGAGTCCCCTCCCTGCCCTCCCCGAGGCTTCCCTGTGTCTAGGCAGGACACTGTCCTCAGGAAGAGCTCTGGGCAGATACCGTTTTCTCCATTCCTGTTCACGTCCGGGGAGGCTCTCCGGCCTGTTACAGCTCGGTGCTCCGGGCCACCGCCAGTGACCTGAGCCATCCTGGGCATCGCTAGTTAAGCCCCTCTGAGGTCTCGGGGCACTCCCACTGGGCGGTTCCCGTCACTCTCCCTGAAAACAGCCCGGGGAGCCTGGAGGAGTGACTTGGGGGGTGGTTTTCCCATTGGAGAAATGGACTGTTCCTGCCACCCTTCAGCACTTTAGCAACCCTCTTCCCTCTAGAAGATTCTCCACTCAGTGACCACAGGGAAACTCTACCCCTCTCCAGATTAAGGCAGGACAAGCAGGCAAGAGGAAAAGCTCTGGAGGCAGAATGTCTGCATTCAC
>PVKM010034092.1:0-15682 GCA_004027735.1 Carollia perspicillata
TTTGTCATTCTTTTCTGGGTGGAGGGTAGAGGAAGCAGTGGGTGGGGCTGGAGGTGGAACAGACAGTTGGAGAGGAATCAGGACTTTGTGCAGATGCCTAAGTGCACAAAGTGTGAACAGGGGGTCCCTTCAAGGTCATGAGGTCTAATTAGTGGGTAAACTGAGGCCCAGGGAGGGGAAGGTACTTGCCAAGGGCATGCAGTGCTCAGCTCATCCTAGGACTTTTCAGCCTCCTGTGGGGCTCTGACCCTCTTTCCCCTGCGTGGCATTGACCTAACTTTCCCAAACACACCCAGGGGATGCCCTGTGAGCCACTGGAGGTCCAATGGAGTTTCCAGAGTCACAAGCCAGTGACACAGAAAGCAGAGACTGCACTCTGAGGCCCAAGAACCAGCTTACCCACTGAACTAGGGCAGCATTCCAATCCTGATCATGTTAACATGAACACATTTGGGGGGTCTCTTACCCCCAAACTCCCCTGGTCAAAAAGTTAAGAAACATTTCAAACCATATATATGTCTCCAGAGCCACAGCATACCTCATGGCGTACAAAGGCTCGGAGAAGGTCCACAGGAGAGACACCTGGCACCTTGACTGACCTGGGGCGCCCCAGAGCACTGCAGAATGGTCTGGACTCCCTGGATTCTGCAGACCCCAGGCCTCGCGGGGTTTTGTAGAACCTGCAGAGGGATGAGCTGAGAGTCTCACGTTCTCTCACCTCGCTTTGGGTAATGACCCCAAAGGGAGAGAAGCTGGGAGAATGAAGCTGGACTGCCTGGCAATTCTCTCCTTGGTTGTGGGCCTTCAGTAGGTCACTCGGCTCAGCAGGCATGGTGATGGAAAGTTCTGGAGTTTGGGAGCCTTACACATCTAGTCTCATCCCTATACATAGTTACCACACGTGTACTCAGTTTTCCTCAATGCCCGTCCCACGCATTGTCTCCCAGAATCCCTACCGTTTCTTCAGCTGGGGAAACTAAGACTCAGCAGAGTTAGCCGTCCCTGGCCCAGTGCTACAAACACCCCGGGAACCTCAGCCCCAGAGCCCATGCTGACAGCCGGGATGCTGCGTTGCTCTTGGGAATAAACCGGTACATCATCTGGGCCTCAATTTTCCGGTCTGTCGATGGGGGAATTAGGATGCTTCTTTGTCAGGCTGATGAAGAAGAAAATATCCTCACATGGTAGCTGGTACATAACAGGAGGCCAATAAATGGTAGATGTCTTTAATCCTCTGTTGCACCCTACCCTTAAAAGTGCAATGAAGCCTTTATCCTGTCCTCTCCAACAAAAAGAGACTGGGCGTCTGTGGCCCCGCTGTTAGGGACCCTGGGATACGTGAAGGCAGAGGCTGGGAGGGGATGCCACTCCATCCCCAGGCCAGCAGGGGCAGGTCTACAGCCCAGGGCAGCCTCCAGTCACCTCAGGTGAGGCCCGGCTCTAAAACACATTTTTTAAGGTCCCTTTCTCCTTTCCCTTTGCAAAACTAAGTCTTAAAGTACGATTGGTTGGATAGAGATAAATATTGTTGGAATCCACAGCACGTAATGGTTTATAAATTGTGACTCATAATTCAACTGGTGCCTGGGTCTCCGGCTCTCTCCCCGCCACCAGCTCTCCAGCCCTGCAGCCTGCATGAGTCCCCGGTGAAGCAATAAATAGGGAATAAGGGACACACTGCGAACTAAATTCCACTTGTCAGCTTGAAGCTTGCGTGCTGTGTGTTAAGTTTGTACAAATATCACAAAGCATATATATAGAACATATATATGTACTATATATATACACACACATATATATTTATACATATATTCATGTATATATAAATAAACTACCCTGCTGGCATGCAGTTCCCTCGGGACAGAAAAACCTTTTCTGGCAAGAGCCTCATTTTTCCAACCCTGTAGAGGCTTTGGCAGGTTAAGCCCCCACTCCTCTCTCCCCAGCAGCCCTTCCCCCAAATTTAGGACTTTCCTGTGGTTGAGCCTGGGAGTCCTCCCCAGTGCAGTCAGAGACATTCTTATTAGCTCTAATAAGGAACTTCCCCTAGGCAAGTGACAGTGCCTCAGAGTGACAGAGAGCCTGAGCTTGGGGAGGGAGAGCTGGGGGGTAGGGGGTGTCTGGTCCCACCTTTGTTCTAGCTCCTCTGTGATACCTCCAAGGAGCAGAATTGAGCTGACAGGTCAGAAACAGGAGCCAAGACCTCTCGGAGCCAGGCTGCCCAGGGCGTGACCATGCAGAGTGCTTTGGCCTCAGAGTCTGGGCTCAGCTCCTGTCTCGGGGAAACCTTAGGCTCAGTCCTGTGCTGGCGCAACTCGGCCCTCGTGAGGGGATCCTCATCACAGATCCTAGGACAAATCTGCTGCCCCTGAATCAGGTATTTCGGCTTTCTTTGGCACTTAGCTATAAAACCAGCAGTTCTCAAATTGTCTGATCTGATGAACTGTGTGTAAATATGGGCACGGGGCTTCAGCCAGTTTTGTGAGTTCAGAAAACTGATTTACCCTCTTGCAGGCTTCATTTCCTTGTGGAAAAGTGCAAGCCAAAGCAATCGGTCAGTGGGTAGCTGGGTGGGTTCCACGTGGGGGTGCCAAGCACAGAGCCCCACTCTCAGTAGAAAGGGAGCACCAGTAAAGGCCACCTATGTTGAAGCCTAGGGGAGGGAGGCTCTGGGCCCAACCCGGCCCATCAATCCCATCAACATGAGGAACAGCCCTGCCTGGGCGGTGGGAAGGGAATGAGTCTGCGTTCATCCTGGGTAATGAAAAGTGTCATCAGTAAATGAAGAATAACCTAATTACCCCGATGTCCCTGGGAGGATTTGTGGGGCCGCAGGCTGTGGCTGAGGTCTCGGTGCTGAGGGGCAAGGCGTGAGAGGGTGGCAGGCTGGGTTTGTGGGACAGGGGTTCCATGTCACACGAAGCAGGCTCTGACCCCTGTGGACAGACCACCAGACCCCCATAAAGAGCCACAAGCCAGTGGCCTAGGGCTGAGGCTGTCTGTCTGGGGTGCATCAGTGACAAAACGAAGAATGGACTCCAGGCAAGGCTGGGCTCGGGCTTCAGGGCTCCTGAGCTTTCTCTACCTTCACAAACAAGCTGGCCCTACGCATCACCTTTTTCTTTCTGAGCCTCAGTTTACCTGCCTGCCAAAGAGCATAATGATGACAACTACCTTTGCTAGTGAGGGGTGGGGACTAGGGTCCAAAGAGTCAGGGACTGAAACGTACTCTCCAGACAAAACTCGTCCATGCAGCTGTCACATCTGAGTGACACAACTCAATTGCACTGACTCTGCAATCGGCAGGGGACTTTATTTTTGCTAGGAGGGCTTTGGCACTTTCTGAATGGTATCTGAAGCCCCCTCTGAACCTTCTGAGCCCCTGCATGAGCCAATGTAGGGCTGCCATGTCCTTTTCCTCACCATGGTTTTTGACTAGTGTGTCCCCAAACGATCTCTGTAGGGAACAGGATGGAGAGGGACACTGGTAGAGGCCTTCTTTGTGAGCCTTCACTTGAGAACATTTCGATGCGGGATGGGGGGGTGGGGGAAGGTGGGGACCTATAATAGTGTCAATAATAAAAAAAGATATTATTATAAATGACCTCTTCCATTATGTTTATCATTATCATAATATCATAATCATAACACTGAAGCACAGAAAGGTCCATGACCCACCCAAGGTCACACAGCAATGCCCATGTCTCTACCCCGCTTCTGAGTCCTACGACTTCACCTTCTAGATCTACTATCAGTGTCTTCTCTCCGCTCTCCTATGGGTGTCAGAATAAAGAATGCTCATTGACATGTCTCTCCCCCATTTTACAAGTGGGGAAACTGAGGCACAGAGCAAGACTCTCCTAGATGAGACCTGGATGGAGACAGGGCATGAACCTCTGTGGTCCCTCCTCTGTGCACCCATGCCCAACAATCTCCCCATCCCATGCCCCGCTCTGCTCCCCCAGCTCCCTCTCCCCCGCCGGGTGGGCTGGTCCAGGAGACCCAGTGCAGGGAAAGAGTGATGACAAACGACTGCCTGGGAGAGATAATCCACTATTAAAACACGCCTGCTGTTCTAATTATGAAGGAGACCAAATTGGGTTTAAATTGGAATTAATTGGATGCCCCCTTATCCACGCCATCTATCTTGCACTCACCAGCCCTTCTGGATGGATGGGATGGAAGAAAGCAGAATCTCATCTTCTCCCCCACTGAACACACATCCCTGAAGGCAGCCCATGCAAGCCCCCGGCCCCTAATCCTTTTAAACGTTTCAAGGAACACAGACAATGGGAGCTGTGGTGCCTGGAGCCCTCCTCAGCCTACCTCGCAGGAGGGAGATGAAGGGGGATTAGGTGACTCCGGGAGGCTGTTGCTGGGGTGGGTAGTAATACCCAAAAGGACCAAGCCTAAAGGGAGCAGGCAGGCCTAAGCCAGCTCCGAAACACGTGCTGGAGTATTGCAATGGGCTAAGAGACCACGGGTCTGTCACAGAGCCAGACCAGCCTGGGAGGCCGTTGGAATGGGTGGTCTTTGCTGAGGGGCGCTCAAGTTGAAAGGCCTTGAGGGAGAGGGAAATGAGGTCACCTAACAAGCCAAATGTGGGTCCAAGGCCAACCGTGCTGCCTACGATCAACTGTTGGCCACTTGTAAGGGAAAGGTGAGGAAGGCCTCACCTAGAAACCACTACTGTTATCCTGCGGCCCTTGGCAGTCCCCTGTCCCTATGTAATTGTTCAATTTCTTTCTTCAGCTGGGCCGGGTATCCAAGGTGTTTGCCTCATACCCTTGGTTGGCAAAGCAATTGCTACTCTCCTGGGGTCTCAAATGAGTGGCCCTAGGGCCAGATTTTATTTGGCCCGCCATGTTTTATTTTGTTTTTATCTCGAATACCCTTATCTCGAATACCCCAATAGTTTTGGGGTATTCTCTCCATTTGTTTGTCCCCACTTTTCCTAATTTTATCTTGCACCTGGCCTGCTTCACTCATTTATGTCACCTACCTGGCTCCATCAGGCATGTGAGTTTATAAACCCACAGGGTTGTCCAAACTGTGTGCTGTGGCTGATTCAGCCTCTCCACTGCCTCCTAGATCCCATCGCAGTCTCCTGATTCCTCACACCTTTGCTATAATACAACCCCCTTTTCCCTCCCCCAGCACAGACCCAACCCCCAGTGGTCCTTTAAGGATCATTTCTAGGAGTCCATCATCTCTGACCCTGGGGACTCAGAATCCTTGTTCCTCTCAAGCCCTGTCAGCAATGCTCCTGGGAAGACTTCCCTTGAATTGCTGCCCTTCCTGGGGTCATCTTATTTACTTAGGTTTCCACATACTGGGAGGGATTTACTCTGTTTCTTAACAAAGCAAGCAGCTGGAGTGGGGACACAGTATACACTGAGGGACAACCTGGTGTCCAGCTGCTAGAGCCACAACAGGGCATTGAGGACATGTGGGCAGGGAGCTGCCCCAGGACAGTCTCGTGTTCTCAAGGCAGCTGGTTTCTGCCGTGGGCGCCACCCTCTGTCCCCTCTTAAGCCCTTTCCATCTTTGCTTTCACATCCTTCAGCAGTCCACACTGCCGGCCAGCCTGCTTCCTGGTCTATGTGACCCTCAGCCAAACACACACTCACATATACACCGACCCCCAACTGTTACTGAACAGCAATTGGGGGTCCTGCTGCCCACCGCCCCACTCTAGGCAAAACTCCAGAGGCAAAGGTCTGGTGATAAAGAAAAGGAGTCTTAAAATCTTCCCAAGTTTGGAATAACAGCATTCCACAAGAATTAGTCACTCAAGCCTATCAATTAAGGCTAAACTCTTTAACACCTGAGTTCTCTTTTCATTCCCCCTGATTTTACTTATCTTATTTCCATAGGGTTACTTTACAAACCAAAACAACATAAGATACAAACGCTACACAAATTTGAAAGGATAGCGGGCTTCTGACCCACAATGCATCCAGAACATCCAAAGAAGAATAAATCCGCCACCCTCTGTCAGGCCAGCCTGACCCTAGGCTGCACCCAGAGTTCCTTCCCATCTAAGATACCATCCCTTGGGACACTCGGGCAGCCGCAGCACATTCCTCCAGGCACCCTGAAGGAAGAAGAGCTGAGAGTCAGAGCCAGCCTGTCCAGGAGCCTAAGAGCCCTGTTCTATTTCAAATCTTCTAGCCCACGATTCCATGCGCTCTGGAGGCCTCAGCTTCTCAGCTAATCCTGTCCTAGGCTGTTTATCTTTGCCTCCTGGTAAGGCCCTTGCCTTCTTCTCCCCAGTGATCTGATCAGATCGGGCTATATCACAGCCCCAGGCATATAGACTCTTGTACCCCCATCCATCACACCTAGAATTCTACCCTCTGTGCACAACACATGAACCCAGATGGCTCCCCTTCATCCACACCTAAAACTCGGACCCCATGCTCTCAAGTGCACTCTGAAAACTGCCCCACTTCACTACCTCTCCAATGCTTTGGAATACCCTCCCTTTTCTCACCCCTGGAGTTATATACCCAATACCTGTAATGTGTCTTTTTCTCTCCATTATACCCACATCTGGCCCCTATATCCATCCGGAGTCCTCAAACCCCAAAGCTCTAACACTGGGAACCCTGCCTTCTCACATATACATACAACTAGAACCCTGAGAATTCTGAGCCCCACTGTCTTCCTGCCTCTCACCCTTAGTAGTGGCTCCTCCAGACCCTCATCCTTCCCCTACCTAAGGCAAAGGTACTTTCAGACTTGGAGTTCTGTAGCTTGAGTGAATGAAACACACCTGCAGGGAGATATCAGGACTCATTTCCAACTCCAGAGGGATTTTCTTCTCTTTTATGTATGAGGTAAATATTTCCTTAATTTCCCAATTCTGAACATAGCTTATGGAACATTTTTGGCAGGCTGAGGGTTGGGTAGATGCTGGGATCTTAGCTGTCAGGAGAAGGAAAAGTGGAGAAGAACGTTTTCAGCTTCTGGACCTTGTGAACTGTATGGGTGTCTGACCCTCTCTGGCCACAGACTCCTATGTTAAAACAAAGCATCACTCTTGAATAAAGTAATCTATGAGAAAGCGAAAGATACTGGAGTCCTCTTGCTCAGAGAGAGAGAGAGAGAGAGAAACCCAAGTAGGTTGGTAGGGGATGCAGACTCAGGCTTTTGAAAGCCAGGAGATGAGAGGTGAGAAAGAGTTGCTATGTGCTCTTGAGGAAGTGGATTAAATAAACTAAAGTGCAAAGGGGTGGAGCTAGGAGTTTTCAACACAGTGGTGAGTGAAGATGGGAGAGGTTTAGCTCTGAGGGAGGTTGAACTGGTAAGATGCCCAAGAGCTACTAACCAATTATGCATCCAGCAAAAATTTTTGAGCACTTTTTATTTATTGGGCTTGGTGTGAAGAGTCTTGAAATAGAAAGATGAGGTGGCCAAAATACTCCACCAGAGCTGAGAGAGGAGGGCAGAGAAGCTGAGTGTTATGGGGTTATGGACATGTGGGATCCCAGAGATGCACAGAGGTCAGTAAAGACTCCAGCTGAGAAGGGTCATTTGAGCTCATCATGCAAGACTGAGGAGGAGTTTGCTAGCTTGAGGAATGAAGGTAGTAAAGGTGGGAGCCATAGCATATACAAAGACACAGAGGAAGGACTTCACATGGTGATTGGGGAGAGACCATGGTAAGGAGTTTGAACTTCACACTTAAGTACAAAGGGGAGCCCTATAATTGGTGCGGAGGAGGGTTTATTAGCAAGTGTAATGTAGAGGCAGGAGACCCAGCAGAAGCTGTTGCTGTGATTTAGAGATGAGGGTGTCATCAAAGGCTGCACTGGAGGGGTGGAAAGAAGTGAAAGGACACACTTATGAACTAGCCTTGGTGACTCCCAGGCTGCTGGAGTGAGATGGATGGAGGCATTGAAGTTGACTCAGAGGCCTCCATCTTAGGCAACGAAGCGGACAGGACATACTCAGCATTTTGCTCAAGAAAATGAATAAAATCAGCCACACTTTGTAATGGCCAAGTGTACATTTCCACCATCACCCAAAACTCAGCATCTCTCTCAAACACACTGACATTGTGAACAGGGTACCTTGGGTGAATTCTTCAAACCTTCCCTAACTTGTAGAAGGAAAATTTTAACTTTGGAAACAGGATAGAATTACCAAAAGTAAAAACAATCAGCTGTATACACTGAGAAATAAGAGTCCTAATTATTTTTTTCTGCTGCAACATTTATATGACCCTTTTATTAAGATGAGTAAATAATAAAAAGTATGAGTCCTGGGAAAGGATGAATAGGAATGAAAAAATAGAAAACACTACCTCACCTTTGAACCTAAAGATGCTTCAGCACCGTGGACAGCGACACACCCAAGAAGGTGGCAAAAATGTAGTCAAGAAGGTGGCAAAAATGTAGTCCTGAAGGTTCTTGGGGCTTGAAGATATCCATGAACCACCTACAATTGTACACAAATATAACAGGTTGAGCCTTTAGAAATTCAATATTGTAGGTGCTTTAATATAAGTCTGTTAATCCTTAAGAGAGGATGAGCTTGAAGGCAGAAAGATTGCCCCACCACCACTCAGGAAGGGAGAAACTAACCACACACAAATCCCGAATAAAGGAAAACAAGCTCTTTTGAGGGTCTAGGTTTGGGGTGTGACTCTTGGGATCATAAGGCCTTTTGATCAGGAATAGAGGAGTGGGAAGGAAGACTGTACTGGTACTGGGAAGGGCAGAACAGCTTAGTACCTGAGTGTTATCAAGCTTCTATAGCTTTGTGAAGAGAACAGTGTTTCAGTCTCTGGGGAAGGGAAAGAATATGGACCCAAGTCCTTTCCCAGAATCCCCCAAATGGGCTGGCTGTGTGCGTGGCCATGAACACTGGTCACTGAAAGCTAAGGTGAATGCCCTTGAGGGGCCAATTGGCAGTGAAGGGGTGGAGCCTCTGTTAGAGCCATGAACCTTGGAACAAGCCATACACACAATAAAGGCTGAGAAAGGAAGAATGGAGTGGTGACTGTCTGCAAGTGGCCCTAGCAAGCACCAGCACCTGCTCTGCTTTTCCAGGACTCTGGGAGACCGAGGCATTTGTTCACATGGAGGCTTAGAAGGATTCTGAAACACTACTGATATTGGTTGATGGGTGCTGAAGTCAGGTTTAATTTGTTCAGAAAGGATAAGCATTGTAGAATAATTATGCTTGAATTTATTCATTCATGCATTTACTCAACAAATGTTGAATGCCTATGATATATGCCTTGCACAGGGTGTGGCCTTGACGATCACTAGCAAGAAAAAATTAACAGCCTCTGTTCTCCCAGTCCTTATCCAATGAAGGAGACAGACATTAGTCAAATAATAATACAAAAAGAAGAAAAAACTGCAAGCATAACAAACATTTCAGAGAAGGAAAGTTACACAAAGGTGCACTAGAATAATGTGCAATAGGGGGTGTTAACCTGGTTTGTAGGTAAATGAGGTCCCCGAAAAAATGATGCTTGAGCTGAGAGGTGAGGAGTGAACTGGGGTCATCCAGAAGAGGACAGGGGAGGCAAGAGAGCTCTAAGAGGCACCAGCTTATGAAAAAGCCCCAGGAGGGAGGAATTCAGAAGAGGGAAGGACACTTAAAGGTCAGTGAAGCTGGGTAGGGAGTAGAAAGGAGGGTAGGGAAAAATGGGACTGAGGAGTCAGGTAGGGACTAAGCTTTTTACACTCTTGTCAGTCAAAGAAAGTTTCATTATTGTCAAGAACTTTGATGAGCTATTGAAAGGTTTTGAGGAGGTGGGAGAGGGGCCTAGCACCATGGTTAACTTTGCACTTTGGAAGGTTCACTGTTTTAGCCTGGGTTTCTCTCAAATGCAGGACATGAAGTAAGGACTCATGTGCAGGTAGTTTATTTGGAAGGCAATCCCAGGTATAAAGGATGAAGGACCAGGAAGGGTAAAAGAGGGAAGGAGAAAAAGCCAATACAAGGGTGCATTAATGCAAACCAAGGCTGATCCCACTGGGACCTTCTGAGGAGGACAAGGAATGCCTTTAGAGATTTTCCACATGA
This sequence comes from Carollia perspicillata, assembly GCA_004027735.1. Classification (NCBI taxonomy): domain Eukaryota; kingdom Metazoa; phylum Chordata; class Mammalia; order Chiroptera; family Phyllostomidae; genus Carollia; species Carollia perspicillata. The sequence goes on from PVKM010034092.1 coordinate 10,048, forward strand.
TGGTCCACAGGAAGAATCAATTCTACATTGACTCTTGCCCTCCCATGGGCCTAGGGTTGTTGACTGTCTCCCTCCCAGACTTCCAGGCTTCTCATGCTCTGTGCCATGCAAACCTTTGCTGATGTCCCACACTGTGGCATCAGAGAAGCCCTGGTGCAAAAGGCAAAAATCACACAGCTCATGCAACTGAACTGATACTCTCAGCAAAAATCATCAGGGAAATATTCACTGAAATAATGGCTGGCATCAGAGAGAGGCTGAGAGAAAGTTCAGTAGTCACTTGGAGCTTCTGATTCATTCCTTTGGCTGCAGAGTCAATTGCAGGGAAGAGAGGAGGGTGGCTTGGACCACAGACAAAGGTGGTAGCAGTGCAGGTAGAAGTGAGTTGTGAGCTGGGGAGAAGTGAAGGTAGAAGAGTTGGCCTACATTTTGGCCTACATTTGGTTGAGTCAATAGGACTTGCTGATGGGCTGCCTTTGGAAGGGCATAAGGGGAAAGTAGAATCAAAAATGACCCATGAGTTTTTTGGCCTGAGCAACTGAATGGATGGTAGAAACCCTGCTTGTAGAATCCTCAAACAAAGATGAATGAGAAGGAGTGGCCAATGAGGGAGGAGATGCATAAAAATCAAGAGAAAAAAGAGCTTCAAAGATGGTGGTTAACTGATGAGTAAGATGGTGGAGCAGGCTGAACAGTGCTCCCCCCATTAAAAAAAAAAAAAAGATGTCCATGCCCTAATCTCTGGAGACTGTGAATTACTTTGTGTGGCAAAAAAGGACTTCACAAATGTGATTAAATCAAGAATTCTTCCCTGTCCCAAAGTGAGTGCCAGGTGTTTCTCCAGGCATTCGAGAAATAGCACATAGTGCCAGGAAGTGGCAATGGATGCAAACAGGGCAAGTTAACTTGATGCTGCGGGTATAGAAATGCATGCCAGGAGAGACCATATAGCCTGACAGAACTACCATGTTCCAAAGGGGCAACATTGGTGTACTGAGGGAGGAAAGATGATTGCAGGGGTGACTGTATATGCCAGGGAATTCACGTGGCACGTGGCACGTGGTAGTGGCCAAGGAATAAACATGTGGCAGGCTAAGACCCTGGCTGCCAGCATCAGGTAGGGACCTACTAGCATGTGGGCTCCAAAAGCCCAGAGGTGCCGTGATCCTGCCTCTCACCTGAGTCCTCTCTCTGTCTCTGGAGTCATGGCCATGTACCTGAGTAGAATAGGTCCTGCTCAGAGGAATCAGCTGTCCTGAGAACCAACTATTGGGGGTTCCAGGAGGGTCAGGGGTCCCTGACGTCCAGGAGTGTGAGGCCCCAGGAATATGCACCCCAGAGCAGCCTCCCAGAAACTATCCTTGTTTGCAACTCTTCCCCTCCCCTTAGCACATGTGAGAGAGGGCTCCTTGCTTGCTCTTACACTTTCAGGAACCAGGAAGGGGAGAAATGTGAAAGGGGGACCAGATGGCCTTAAAACCACCACGAGGCCACCAGGATTTACTGAGCACTAATGGTGAGTCTGGGCCTGAGCTGGGATCTGGGAAGGTCCATGTGTGCCCTGAATGGAAACCAGCAGATCACATGGCAAGGAGAGAAGGGCAGGGAGTGGTATGACAGCGTGTGCCAGCAGCCAACAGCTTCCAAGGTGATTTAACACCCATCTTTTCCTTTTAGCTATATGTTGGGTGTGCTGAGAAGGAGTGCTCCTTAACCTCATCATTTTATAGACGAGAACACTAAAGCTCAGGGAAGGGAAGCGGCCTGCCCCACGTGACTGGTTCTTGATTCCCTTTTCCTGGTCCAGCATTTTCTCTTTACAGCTTACTGCCTCTGGAGAAAAACCAGGCATGATCTCTGGCCCTGTTCTACTTCCCCAGCTTCCAAAATTTTGCAAATTCCTATACTGGAGTATTTCTCAAACTTTAAAAATATAGATTTTGATTCAGTGGTCTGAGGTAGGGCCTGAGACAAATCTAACAAGCTCCTGGGTGATGCTGATGTTGCTTGCCCATGAGCTCAGAATAGCCAAGCTCCACCCCATTTTATCAATCCTAGTCCATCCGTCCCACCTCAGATGAATTCTGCCTAGGGACCTGAAGCTTGGACGGGAAGTTCAGAGGTAATCAAGCCCATCATTCTGATCTCACCCCACCCATCTTGTAGAGGATCACAGGTTGTCTTTGAGGCTGCAGTGACCCCTGTACTTTTCCAGAGTTAAGTCTCACCTTTTCCTTAATACTGCTACAGGGGAAAAGAGCTTCTGGGTCCAAGGAGACATGGTTTCTAGGGTTTGATCTGCCACTAACCTACCCAGTCATGTAATTCATTCATTCATATTTTTTTCTATATCTATTAAGGTAATCATATGGTTTTTCTTTTTTAATTTATTAAGCTGGTGAAATACAGTGATCTTTGAATGTTAAAACAACCTTGTATTCTTGAGATAAACTCCACCTAGTCATGATGCCTTAAAATTTTCAAATATTGCTAGAATATTTTGTTAAGGTATTTTGCTTTTTGTTGGTATGAGATGTCGAACTATAGTTTTCCTTTGTTGTAACATGTCTGGTTTTGGTGTCAGGGTAATGTTTGCCTCATAAAAATAATTAGGAAGTGTTTCCACCTCTTCTATTTCCTGGAAGAGTTTCTGTAGAATTGATGTTATTTTGTTCTTAAATGCTTAATGTAACTAATCATTTAAGGCATCTGAGGTCTGGAATTTCCTTTGTAGGATTGTTTTTTAACTAAAGAATCAATTTTAAAAATTGTTCCTCTAAGATCAGGAACAAGACAGGGATATTCACTTTTACCACTTCTTTTCAACATTGCATTGGAAGTTCTAGCCAGGGAAATTAGGCCATAAAAGGAAATAAAGGCATCCAGATAGGAAACAAAGATGTAAAACCATCTCTACTTACAGATGACATGATCTTATATATAGAAAACACTAAAGAATATACACACATACACACACACATAAACTATCAGTACTAATGAATGCTTTAGCAAAGCTGAAGGTTACAAAATCTGTATATACAAATCAATTGTATTTCTGTATACTAGCAAAGCATAATTAGAAAATGAAATAAAGAAAAACAATTTCATTTATAATAGTATCAAAAGAATAAAGTACTTAGGAATAAATTTAGCCAAAGAAGTGAAGACTTGTACACTGGAAATGATAAACACTGTTGAAAAAAATTAAAGAAGACTTAAATAAATGGAAAGATGTACAGGTCATTTTTAAAAAATAGAAAGAGAATGGTGGGGTGGGGGGCAGAGAGAGAAAAAGACTTCCTTCAAAAGCTGGTTGTTTGAAAATCAGTAAAATTGACAAACCCCTAGGCATACTAATCAGGAAAAAAAATAAGGAAAAAATAAGGAATAGGCAACTCCATCGAGTGAGAAAGTACCATGTTTGTAGATTAGAAGAGTTAATATTGTTAGGATGGCAATACTGCCCAAGTTGATCTGCACATTCAATACAATTTCTTTCAAAATTTAAACTTTTTTGCAGAAATGAACAAGCTGATTGTAAAATGCATAAAGACCCAGAATAGTCAAAATTAAGTTGATAAATGAGAACAAAGCTGGAGAATTAATACCTTCTGTTTTAAAGGTGTTAGATTTCACAACTTACTACAAAACTATAGTAATTAAGACAGTATGATGTTGGCATAAGGACAGATACATAGATCAATGGAATATAAATGAAAGACCAGAAATAAACACATACGTCCATGGCCAATTGATTTCCAACAAGGTGGCAAACACCATTCAATGGGAAAGAACAGCCTTTTCAAGGGTGCTGGAACAACTGGATACTCATATGCAAAATCATGAGTGGACCCCATCTCATGTCGTACACAACAATTAACTCAAAATGCATCAAAGGCCTAACTGTAAGAGCTAAAAGTGAAGACTTTTTGAAGAAAACGTAGGTTTAAATCTTCTTGACTTTGGACTAAGCAATGATTTTTTTATATGTGACACAAAAAGCACAAATGAACAAAGAAAAAATAGATAAATTAGACCTCATTAAAATGACAAACTTTCGTGCATCAAAAGACACTATAAAGACAATTACAAGATAATCCATAGAATGGGAAGAAATGTTTGCAAATTAATATATCTCATAAGGGCCAACTATTTAGAATATATAAAACACTACTGCAACTTAACGATAAAAAGACAAAAAAATCAATTGTTTAAATAAAGGATTTGAATAGACGTTTCTCCAAAGATATACAAAGAAACAATAAGCATGTAGAAAAGACGCTCAACATCATTAGTCATTGGGGAAAAGACTAATCAAAACCACAATGAGATGCAACTTCACACCCACTAAGATGGCTATTAAGAAAAGAAAAGAACAAGTCTTGGTAAAAATGGAGAGAAATCGGAACCTTCATACATTGGTGAGAATGTAAAAGAGTGCAGCTACTAATGAAACAGTTTGGCAGTTCTTTAAAAGTTAAAAATGGGTTACCATGTGACCCAACCATTGCACTATTGAATAACCAAAAAAAGTGAAAACATCTACTCATACAAAAACTTACAGAGGAATGTTGTAGAAACATTACTTGGAATGGTCAAATGGTCAAAAAGTAGGAACAACACAAATGTCCACCACCAATATAGTATTTCTATTCAATGGAATATTATTCAGCCATAAAGAAGAATGAAATACTGACACTTGGTAAAACTTGGATGACTCTTAAAAACTCATGCTAAGTGAAAGAAGCTAGACACAAAAGATTATATGTTACATTATTTCATTTATATGGAATGTCCAGAATAGGCAACTCCATAGAGACAGAAAGTGGATTAGTTGTGTCAGGGCTTGGGGAGAGGAAAAAGTGGGAAGTGATTATCACCTGGCATAATGTTTCTTGAAAATGTTCTGGAATTAGATAGAGGTGATAGTTGTACAACCTTGTGAATATGCTAATAACCACTGAATTGTGCGTTTTGAGAGGGTGAATTTTGTGTTATGTGAAATTTTATGTTATATGAATTATATTTCACTAAAAAGGGACTATATAAAAATTTTTATTTTTTCTGGAATGAGTTTTGGTGGTTTGTGCATTTCAAGAATTTTGTCTGTTTAATCTAAGTTGTCAAATATATTGGCCAAAGGTGTTTTATACTATCCTCATATGATCCTTCTAATATTTATAGAATTTATGGTGATGGTTCCTCTTTTATCCTTTATTTTTGTAATTTGTGTCTTTCTCATCCTTCCTTATTTTTTTCCTGATTAGTATGCCTAGGGGGTTGTTAATTTTACTGATTTTCAAACAACCAGCTTCTGAAGGAAGTCTCTTTCTCTCTCTGCCCCCCACCCCACTATCCTCTTTCTATTTTTTAAAAAATTCTTCTCGTCTCTTTAGTGTTTCTTTTGTTCTGATTATCTTTAATTCAATTCGGTCTTTTTTTTCTAGTTTCTTGAAGGAAACTTAATATATTGACTTAAGACCTTTCTTCTTTTTCCTATACAATTATTTAATGTTATAAATTTCCTTCCAAGCACTGCTTGACATGCACCCCAGGCATTTTGATATGTGTTTTCGCATCTTTGAGCAGTGCAAAATGTCTTCTGATTTCTCTTGTGGCTTCTTCTTTGGCTCAT
>PVKM010034094.1:0-15709 GCA_004027735.1 Carollia perspicillata
AGAAACAAGAATTTGAAAAAATGAAGAGAGGCTTCGGAACCTCTGGGCAACTTTAAATGTTCCAACATCTGAATCATAGGGGTGCCAGAAGGAGGAGAGGAAGAACAAGAAGTTGAAAACTTATTTGAAAAAATAATGAAGGAGAACTTCCCCAATCTGGCAAAGGCAATGGACATACAAGTCCAGGAACCTCAGAGAGTCCCAAAGAAGTTGGACCTGAAGATGAACATAACAAGACATATCATAATGAAATTATCCAAGATGAAAGATAAGGAGAGAATCTTAAAATCAGCAAGAGGAAAGGAGAGAGTTACCTACAAAGGAGTTCCCATAAGACTATCAGCTGGTTTCTCAAAAGAAACCTTACAGGCAAGAAGGAGCTGGAAAGAAATATTCAAAGTCATGAAAGGCAAGGACCTACATCCAAGATTACTCTATTAAGCAAAGCTATCGTTTAGAATGGAAGGGCAGATAAAGTGCTCCCCAGATAAGGTCAAGTTAAGGGAGTTCATTATTATAATAGCCCTTATTGTAGGCAATGTTAAAGGGACTTATCTGAGAAAAAGATGATCAAAACTATGAACACTAAAGTGACAATAAACTCACAACTATCAACAGCTGAACCTAAAAAAACAAAAATAAAAAACCAAACTAAGCAAACAACCAGAACAGGAACAGAGTCACAGAAATGGAGATCACATGGAAGGTTATCAGTGAAGAGGGGCAAGGGGGAGAGAGGGGGAAAAGGTGCAGGGAATGAGAAGCATAAATGGTAGGTACACAACAGACAGGGGGAGGTTAAGAACAGTATAGGAAATGGAGAAGCCAAAGAACTTACATGTACGATCTATGATCATGAACTAAGAGGGGGAATGCTGCAGAGAATGGGGGTTCCGGGCAGAGGAGTATAAAGGAGAGAAAAAAGAATGGGACAACTGTAATAGCATAATCAATGAAATATACTTAAAAACATTTATATAGGTACAGAATTAGTACTAACCATGTGTAATGTGCATCGCTATATTTCCTTCAAAAATTTGGGCAAAAAAAGTGTACATTATACACAGCAAAATGTGATATATTTTATTAGACCTGAAGAGATCTTTTTAAAAATTTTTTATTTATTTTTTTACTCTTAGAGAGAGAGAGGAAGTGAGGGAGAAGGAGAGGGAGAGAAAAATAGAGTGCATGCTCCCAACAGGAGCCTGCAACCCAGGCATGCAACCAAGGCACGTGCCCTGACTGGGAGTCGAACCTGAGACCTTCTGGTTCACAGGCTGGTGCTCAGCCCACTGAGTCACACCAGCCAGGGGTAGACCTGAAGAGATCTTTTAAAATAAAAAGTAATCTTTTTTTTTTAAGTTTTGTTTTTTTTCCTAAAGATTTTATTTATTTATCTTTAGAGGGGAAGGGAAGGAGAGAGGGAGAGAAATATCAATGTATGGTTGTTTCTCGTGCGTCCCCTGCTGGGAACTGGCCTGCAACCCAGGCACGTGCCCTGACTGGGAGTTGAACCGTGGTTGTTTGGTTCACAGGCCCACGCTCAATCCACTGAGCTGTACCAGCCAGGGCAAAAAATAATCTTTAATTTTTTTTAAAATTTCTAATAAAGTTGAGCTAATACCTTTTGTCTCAGTAGCTAAAAGAACATTTAGAAGTCTGGTTAGATTGTTATTAATGCAAACTTCTAGACTGTTTCCCTAGTCTGTTAATGTTCTTTAATAGAAGAATAATATGAAAGATCATAGAACCGTGGAACTCTCTTAGAAAATTATTTCAGTACTATGAAGCCTTTTCTTGTTGGCATATTTAAGTGATATGTTGCCATATGTTACCTTGTTTTTGCAAGTTGTCTCCACTCTTCCCTTTCTGGGGAATCAGTGTGGGAGAGTAGAAGGAGCTTTAGAGTCAGCCAGACTTTTGGTTCCAACCTTATACTAGGGTTATAGCCTTCAGCTGCTGTTATTTCCTTCCTTCCTTCCTTCCTTCCTTCCTTCCTTCCTTCCTTCCTTCCTTCCTTCCTTCCTTCCTTCTTTTTTTCCCTCTTTCATTCTGTTTCTTGCTCTGTGTCTGCCTCTTTGCCTGTCCTCTCTTGCTCTATATTTATGTCTCTTTTTCACAATCAGAAATCCTAATTTTCCTTGCTACAAGGCTTAAGTAAGACAGGAGTTGGGGAGGAGGAGACAATTTCTTATCTGTGTACCAAGCTGAGACAGCCCAGCTGTTTAAAGAACTAATGAAGAATTCAAGAGTTCTACTTGCTTAGACGTTTAAGGCACTAAAGAGAGATTGATCTAAAAATTACTCTAAATATATGTGTGTCTTTGTCCTTCGTTTTGCTACCCTCTCAGATGGCTTCCCTGTGGCACTTTTAAAGGATTTCCTGGTTGGCGTTGACATGGATGCTGGTATCAGGATTTATGTCCTGGCACGCTTCTGAAAGACGTGTTCAGCTCCTTGTGAGATACACGTTGAGCCTTAGTATGGGTGTTAGGTTGATTTCCTCACCTTACAGAGCCAAGTACCTTCATCTGTAAAATGGGATGAAATTGTCTGTCTCACAGGATTGTTATAAGGACCAATCAAACAGAAGTAAAGACTGTAGAAAAGTACCCAGCAGATGCTGCATTGTAAACGTAGCGGTTAATCCTGTCTTGGCAATTCTACTGTAGTTGGTACCTTGGTAGAGAAGAGAACCCTTGAGATCTAATCTTGTAGTAATTTCTTTTTCATTCTCATGAATCTTTCTCTTTAAAGCTCAAAATTGTATTCAGAGAAGAAATGTATGTACAAACATACAAGTAATGTGTGACTATGTATTGGTTGTAAACCATATACATGTTACAGACGGGTAAGAGTAAAAAAGTCTCCCCTCAGGCCCTTTCCCCTCCTAGTTCCCCGTCTTCCCTCCCCTCTCATTCCTTTCTTCAGGGGAACAGTTGGAAATGTATCTCAACAGACGCGTCCTTGTTATTTATTTAGACACGGGGGTAGCATGCCTTCCCTTTTTTTCAATCCCCACCCGAGGACATTTTTTCATTGCTTTTAGAGAGGAAGGGTGACAGAGAAACAGCCATTGGTTGCTTCCCAGGACTGGACCGATGGATGGTGTGCACCAGACTGGGAATCGAACCTACAACCTTTTCTCTACCTGACAAGGCTCCAGCCAACCTGGCCACATCTGCCGGGGCTCATGCCTTCCCTTTAAAAAAAAATACGGGATGGAAGAGGCAACCATACATTGATATTTCTCTCCTCTCCTTCCCTTCCCCTCTAAGGATAAATAAATAAAATCTTTAAAAAAAATACAGGATGGGGCAAAAGTAGCAACATCACATTTACAATCCCAGAAAGACCAGGAATATGTAATTAAATGACCTGGCAGCAACAGAAGGTTTTGGGGTGCCATTTTGTGAAAAGGATAGCTAGCAGATTTCTTTCCTTTTCTCTTTTTAAGGGAAAATGTGCAGTCTAATGTTTTATTCGACAGCTTCACAGTGCTTCACTTCCTTACCTGTGTTTCTGCCTGCAAACCAGAATCGTAGAGCGCTGTAACTCACTCAGTGCTGGGCATCCCATAATAGTTGGGAAATCGAAGAGAGTGGCTTTTATCGTGCAGGACAGAGTTGGGATGGAGTTGGGGGTTAATGAGCCTTTCTTAAGCACTGTTTTTTTGACTATAAACTTTATGGTGGCTGTACCCCAATTTCCTTAACCTTGTACTTGTGAATGATTCTTAGCTTTGTGTTTTTCTTCCTTCCTAATCTGTATTATAAGTAAGTAATCTCATTGCAAAAGATGATTTAAATCATATCTATTTATATTTGGTTAGAAAGCTACCACTGGTTTTTTCCCATGAAACTTTTCATATCTATATATGGAAATGTACATAGAAGTTGGTATATTTCTTTCATTATTTCATTATTAAAATATTGCTTTCATTATTACAATATCTCATTATTTCTTTCTTATTGTTAACATTTTACCTTTAATTAGATTTCTAAAAATAACTTTAGCCCTGACTGGTGTGCCTCAGTAGGTTTTTACATTGGCCTGTGAACCAGAAGGTGGCCAGCTCAGTTCCTGGTCAGGGCACAGGCCTGGGTTGCGGGGCCAGGCTTCTGGTTGGGGGCAGGCGAGAGGCAACAGATCGATGTTTGTCTCGCACACTGATGTTTCTCTCCCTCTCTTTCCCTCCCTTCCCTCTCTCTGAAAGTAAATAATAAAATCTCTTAAAAAATAATAATTGTATCTCTGGCTCCTTAATTAATACATTCTTCTAATCTTGTTATATTACAATTTGAAATTTAGTTTCTGTGGATATTAATTGTTATCTAAGTATTGCAATACTAACCACCTTCCAGCTGGTTTCCAGATGTACTTATTATTAAAGAAAAGTCTTGTTTCCTTACTTACCTGGTCCAGGAATCAGATGTAAGTAAAAATTTGTTTCTTTTTTTTTTTTTAAGATTATTTATTTATTTATTTTTAGACAGAGGGGGAGGGAGAGAAACATCAGTGTGTGGTTGCCTCTCACACGCCCCCTATTGGGGACCTGGCCTGCAACCCAGGCATGTGCCCTGACTGGGAATCAAACCAGCAGCCCTTTGGCTCACAGGCCAACGCTCAATCCACTGAGCCACACTAGCCAGGGCTAGAAATTTATTTCTTAAAAGATGTTCTTTGTGATTTTTTTTTTTACAGACAAATCAGTCATTTAATATGGAAATATCAAAACAGCCTGATTTTTTTCCCATTTTGTTTTCTGTTTTCAGTGGAATACACTGTTTTGGCCCTACATGAATTCTGAGTGGTGGGTATACATCCCATGTATAGTGTGGGATGGTGGGTCTACCTGAGACGCTGTCAGAGCTGACTTTGGCTGAACACCAGTCAGACTGAAGGGCCAGGGCTCTGTTTCTTTGGCTGGCTTTTAGAACAGCTGGAAATAAAATCTACTCTGTGCTTTGTTTTTAGAGATACTGCTTTGTTTATTTTTATGTTTTAAGTTAATTTAACTAACGTTTTGTACTCTACATCTCATTTTAAAAGATAATTTTAGTTGTTCCTAAGCTAGTTAACTCTTACTGATTTATGGCCTTCCCGAGAAGGTGGTATGAAGCATTAGTTATTAAATTCTTTTCCTCTGAATCAGAGAAAAATTCTAGCTTTGTGTAATAATTGACAGTTTAAGATTAGAAATGTTTATGAATTAAATGTTATCTTTAAAAGTATGTGCAGTAGTTCCCATTATCGACGGTGTCCGTTACCTGCAGTCAACCACTGTCCGAAACACTAAATGGTAATTTCAGAAATCAGTCCTTCATGTGTTAAATCGTGCGCCGTTCTGAGTGCCGCGGTGAACTCTCGCTCAGTCCTGCTGCAGCCGCCCAGGCACGAGCCGCCCGTTCTCCAGGGTGTTTGCCCTGTGCGCGCTACTCGCCTGCCACTGTCTTAGCGGCTCACGTGGTCGTCAGATGGACTGGCAGTGTCGCAGGGCTTGTCTTCGGTAGCCCCTAACGGCCCCAGAGCACAAGAGTGGTGACGCTGGCAATTTGGATGTGCCAAAGAGAAGCCATAATGTGCTTCCTTTAAGTGAAAAGGTCTGTATATATAGGGAAAGCGTAGTGTACATAGGGTTCAGTGCTGTCGAGGTTTCGGGCATCCCCTGGGCGTGTTGGAATAGATCCCCTGCAGATAAGGGCCACTACTGTGTATGTGTTTGTGTGTACATTCTTTAAGAAGAGATTTTATTTATTTATTTTTAGAGAGACAGGAGGGGAGGGAGAAAGGAAGGGAGAGAAACACTGATGTGTGGGAGATCCACCAGTTGCCTCTGGCATGCCCCCGACTGGGGACTTGGTCTGCAACCGAGGCATGTGCCCTGACCGGGAATTGAACCAGTGACCTTTCAATCCGCAGGCAGGTGCTCAATCCCCTGAGCAACACCAGCTGGGGCTGAACATACGAGTTTTTAAAGACACCAACCATTCAGACCACAGCAAATGAACCTCCATTACCCATTACCCTGCGTCAGTAGTTACGATTATTATGATCTTTCCTCCGGCTCCCCTCTTCTTGTATTATTTTGGAGCCAATCACAGACTTTATATCAGCCACTGTGCGTCTCTCAAAGATAAGGACTTTAAAAACATCATAGTCATACCTTTATTACACCTTAGAGAATGACTTGGTTTTGGTAAGCATTACAATTACACTGCAAAATACCTATGCTAATTATTTCCAAAAAAGCAGTTATGTGTAGTTTCCAGACAGTTAATAACACTTAGAAGTAAAACAATTGCACTAATTTTTGTTCTGTTCTGTTTAATATTTAGACCATCAACATGACGGCTGAAGAAACAGTGAATGTAAAAGAGGTGGAAATCATTAAGCTAATTTTAGACTTCTTGAATTCAAAGAAGCTTCACATCAGTATGCTGGCTCTTGAGAAGGAAAGTGGAGTCATAAATGGCCTGTTTTCAGATGATATGCTTTTCCTGAGGTACGAATTTGTTAGTGCTGTGAGGTTTGTAGCTCCTTTAAAGAAATGTTAAGTATCAGTAAGGTAATAATGTGTAATTCAAGTGGATCCTTATAGTCATGAAAAGGCTATGTAAGTATAATTTTAAAAAATTGCCTATAATGGAACATTTACAAAACAATGTTTTCTGTAGAATGTTTTCAGTAGTAAGATCTAGAGTTCCATTAAAAAAAAAAGAGGTAAAAGAAAAAAAAACCAAGAGGTAGAGCGACATTGTGGCTGTGGCATTGTCATAAAAATATTTGATGAAGGAAGCGGAGACTCCAGAAGGATGATGTATTTCTGAAATCACCCCACCACCAGACATGCTACTGATGATTTTCTGTGCACATTAAAACATAACAGCGATTACATTGCATTTCTAGTGTAGTGTCCTGCTGTATGTACTAACACCGTAAGGATTCTCTATGTGATTACCAACTTTACACTTTAAAATTTTTCAGTTTTCTTAATATACTAATGGTTCCTCTATTTTTAGGCAAATTGTTTTCAATTTTTCTTAAATAAATACTCCACTTTTTTCTGTACCTTGGATTAGAACAAGATTCTTGGGGGTTGGAATTGTAGAGCAAGAGGGAATTAAAGTTTGCCAAAGTGGAAAGCTAAATATATCCTAACTTGGACAGAAAAAGAAAAACTCGAATTTCTGGAGAGAACCATGTTTTATGCTCTTGTGATAAAAATGCCAAGTGTCCCTGACAAAGGGCACGGGATCTTGGACCTAGAGCACTGTGACTTGGAAAGCCTTAAGAAATGAAGTGTCCCTAGCTCATGAAAAAGGAACTTCAAAAAAAGCTTTGTGATAGTAGGGGAGTTTGTTGGAACTCTGCTGCACTGCCCCTGTATTTGGCGTCAAGAACCGCAGGGAGCTCCTGGGAGCTGAGGCGGCGGGAAGGCCGGGCGCCAGTCCCGAGGCAGTGTCTTTGTGGCCCTGCCTTCCAAACGCCGCTGCTCCTGAAATCGAGCCTCGACTTCCAAGTATCCCCTCCAGGAACCTGGTGGTTTGTGAGGAATTTTTGCTGGTCTGGGGGGAAATGCATGGAATTGTAAAATCATAAGTTTTTCATGTAACTAAATATATTCATCTTAAAGGACTGGCCTTTGAAATTGCCTCCTTCCTACCTTTATAAATATTTAATGTCCCTTTATAAAATGATTATGATACAGTGGTTGCTTTTCATTGATATTCCTGCTTTACAGAATCAAAAGTCGGCAGTCCTGTGTAGATTCTCCTGCTCATCCCTTCCTTTTAGAAATTCACTGTTCTAAAAATCCCAAAGGCGGGAAACTGCTATTATAAAGGAAGAGCTGCAACGGAAATGCCTTCTAACTTGGAAGTTCCCGTAGCACCTAGAGTAGGATGAAGTCCGATCTCACTCCGTCCTGTGTTCATTCTCCGAGTGTAAGCTGTGGTGCTAAATGCCTCAGAGACAGAGGACTCCCAGTTCAGAGCAGGGTTTCTCAACCTCTGCGCTATGAACGTTTTGTGCAAGATAATTCTTTGCTGCGTGTGTGCTTGGGGAGGGGGTGTCCGGTGCGTTGCGGGGTGTTCAGCAGCGTCTCTGACCTGTGCCCAGCGGGCGTCAGTAGCATTCCAGCTGTGACAGCCAAAAATGTCTCCAGACACCGCCAAGTCGCCCCCAGTTGAGAAAACGGGCAGGAACACACCCACTCACTAGCCCCTGAGTGACAGAGAGTAGCTTTCAAACTGTAAGATGCATAGAGCAATAAAGGAATTTTTAGATTTAGTGCATTTTTTTAACGTATGTGAAAAAACACATGTAAGAATGAGTAGCGTTTGAAGACTCACTAATTCTTCTCGTATAACATATGTTGTTACAAATAAGTTGTGGAAAGATTATTTTATTGTAGTGGTCGAGGAACCAAGTAAAAAGTCCATCTCACTACAGACTTCAGGCTGAAGCTTTAATGCTATCTTGTCATCTTTTAATTAGTGTAGCCCGAATGCAATAAATAATGTGGATTTTTTCTTTATATAGGCAGCTAATCCTTGATGGTCAGTGGGATGAAGTTCTTCAGTTCATTCAGCCTCTAGAATGTATGGAAAAATTTGACAAGAAAAGGTAAGATTTCACCTGAAGTTTTAAATATCTTATCACTGGTAGAAGTTTAGCAAAAGAAAACAATAAACAAACAAAAAAAAGACTGTTAGTTTTCCCATTGCTTGAGGGCACTTCCACAGGTCATGTTGCATGCTCTCTAATTAGTTGAGTCTGATACACAACCCACTTAGTCACCAGCATCTATATCCAGAAAGTCACAAGGGCCATGACCGAAGCAGTTGTTTCTTCGTAATAGTGGGAAGATTTTGAAGATGTCATTTCATTGTCTCCTGGCCTCCATTACTTCTGACAAACAGTTAGCTGAGTTTGTATCTTTATTCTTTTGTATGTAAGGTTTCTTTTCTTTTCTGCCTCCCTTCAAGATTTTTTATTTTTACTTTTTAAAAGATTATATTTATTTTTTTTGAGAGAGGGGAAAGGAGGGAGAAAGAGAGGGAGAGAAACATCAATGTGTGGTTGCCTCTCACGCGCCCCCTACTGGGGACCTGGCCTGAAACCCAGGCATGTGCCCTGACTGGGAATTGAACCAGTGACCCTTTGGTTCACAGGCTGGCACTCAACCCACTGAGCCACACCAGCCAGGTGTCTTCAAGATTTTTTTAAAAATTGAGATGTACTTGACAGTTTCAGAAGTTCTACATAATGATTCAGTATTTGCAAAATAATCCCCATAAGTAGTCTAACACCCATCCCCATACATAGTTACAAATTCTTTTTCTTGTTATGAGGACTTTCAAGATTTACTCTTTTAGCTACTTTAAAATAGGCAATACAGTGTTAACTTTGGTCACCATGCTGTACATTGCACCCCCAAGACTGACTTATTTTATAACCGGAAGTTTGTGTCTTTCAGCCCCCTTCCCCCGTTTCATCCAGTCCCCACCTTTGGCAACAAGATTTTTTTCTTTTTCACTGGATTTCAGCAGTTTCAGAAACAGCCAAGGATTTGGGCAGAGTACACGATAGATTTTGGTGTATCTGTCACTGTGGCTTCCTCCTTTTTTGGATTCCCTCCCCCTCCCCCTGTTTTCCAGCTGCCCTGGCAGTGCCAAACACCCTGCTGCCTTCTCCAGCTGGCGAACTGCCCCTCTGTGCTTGAGTTGGAGCCGACACCCTGTGGACTGGGGGGGGGGCGCCCTCAGCTGGAAGGCCTTCCACCCTCGAGTATCAGCCCTGAAAGTTCGCTTTGTCCAAGGACTAACTTCCCTCCAGTTGTGCCAGCTTTTCGTTGTTCCTCAGGGCCTTCTAACAGTTGTTGGGTTGTTTTTTTTAACTTTGTCTAGGTTTTGTCATTTACCTGTATAAAAAGCTAGTCAGACACAGGGGACTCAGCCATTAGCAGAAGTGGAACCTCTCTTTTTTGGGGTCTCCGTTCACACCATGCTGTTGATACCCGTTTGCTTCGGTACCTTCTTCCTTTATCTGGGGTCCGATTCCTTTCATGACCTCCTGCCTTTACACGGCGCACTCCTGGTCATCTTCCAAGAGTCGGTTTTTTGAAGACTTTCCTTTCACTCCCCACCCTTTCTGGTAGTATTGGCCTCACGTGCCTTCAAGACCTTGTTGAACGCTGTGCGTATTTCATATGGTTTATTAGTTGGCCCTCTTTTTGAAAGCATGGATTTTGTGTTTACTGGACACATGTTTGTGCCACAACGATGGTTGAAAGCATGAAGGTTTGTTATTATTTTCTTTCAGTTCTTAGAGATACTTTTTCATTAGAGTGCTTAAGGCACCCAGCATTTTGGGGTCCTTGCGCCAGTCAAAGACTCCTTGCTTTCCCTTTTCCTTCCTGCAGATTTCTGCTAAAAAGTGTTAGGTCTTTAGTTATTTTATGACCTTTTTAAAAATGTTGTTCATTTCTCCTTACCCTTTCAGCTTATTTGTATTAGGCTGTTCTCATGTTTGAAAAGAAAAACAGTCATATTTTGAGAAAACAAAAACATTGTGAATATAGAGGATTTTGATTTTAATATTAGGTTACATTTGACATCTTCCATAAAAACTCGATTTTTGGTTAGAGTTAATTTTGGAAGTAGAAATATTTTCTTTGAGTATTAAATGGTGATTGTTTGCTACTGAGATAATTTTTACTATGGTTTCAATGTGGTAAACTTTAGAAACTATTTTAAGAATTCCTGAAAGCAACAGTACTTACAGTAACTGTAGGTACATTTGATTTCTGAGATATTGGGAAGTTCTTTTTCAAAAATCCTTTTTTTTTTAAAGAAATAACTACTTTTTTCAGACACACTTGGCCTGTTTTGCTTCAAGAACTTGGGTTTCATCTTCAGTCTTAAACATTGCTATAATTCAGCTTTTTAATCATTTTAATTGCTTTCTTTGTTTTTCACAGGTTTCGTTACATTATCCTGAAGCAGAAGTTTTTAGAAGCTTTATGTGTTAACAATGCAATGTCAGCAGAAGACGAGCCCCAGCATGTAAGATTTTTATTCCTGAAGGTTTGCGCCCTAGTCTTGTTTCAGCCATCAGTATTTTATTCACTAAAATAAAAGATTAGTATCATGAGTTTTCGAAGTTTGTGAACTGGGATGGGGTAAGATCTGCTCTTTTACAGTCGTAGTACTTTTTCCGCCCGTAGTAAGTCAAATTCGTCCCATGATTGAGGCAGAGATGGTAAATGAAGGGCCGGCTAGTTGGAGAGCTGCGCTCCCCTCCTGGCGAAGGCGGCTTTGATAGCAGTAGATGTGTGACCTGATGACGGTAGCGTGTTGCTACAGTCCCAGGAGTAGACTGTGTATACCTCTTCTTTCTGTCTTTTCAGTATTTCCTTTGCTCCAGAGGTGGGTTTTTGATAAAATGATTGTCTTTATGACAATATAAAGTCAATGGTATTAAATTCTTTCTGACTAGAGAATTACTTTTCAAGTTTTAATATTAGTATGGTTACATCTAAAACCAATGAAACTTTTATTAAGTTCCAGTACGTGTCATCACAATAAACCATAAAGAAATTACAGTGCGGGCTTTCATATATAATAGAGAAATGTTTGCCAGATAGTGATGTTTAAAAGTGGAAAGAACATAAAAGGAGGGAAAGTAACACTGAAGTTGGCCTCACAGCTCTGTAGCGTGTGGGCTAGTTTCAAACAAGGTAAAAAAAAAAACGTGGAAAGAACACTGGAATGTAAGTCAAAAGACCTAATTTTTATTCTCTCTTTGTCACTAACAAACTGAATTACTTTGGTTAAATCTGCATCCTAACTTTTCCTATATGTAAGATATAGAAGCTGGAATATGTTAGCTGTAAGTTTCCTTACATCGTTAAAAGTGCTTGGAAAAAAATTAAAAAATAAAAGCTTATTAGACATTACGATAACATTTACTATACAGATTATTGTAATTCGTCTCTCAGCTAAGCCTCCTCTTGTTCTCTGTACTGTTCGTGTAGCAAACGGACTGTGAGGAGGTCCTTCTCTTGCTGTGCTTTCTTTCCCGTACACATGTTCCTAACGCGGGTTTTGAGAATGGCTCTTTTGCCTTTTGGATGACACTGGAGTGATAGCAAGCTATAGAGGCAATCGAAGGTTGGCATGCTGCAGTTCTCATTTTTAGAAAACTCAGTTATTACCCTTAAAAACTACACGTTTTAAAAAATAATGGTCAGGCCTGAATTACAACACT
This sequence comes from Carollia perspicillata, assembly GCA_004027735.1. Classification (NCBI taxonomy): domain Eukaryota; kingdom Metazoa; phylum Chordata; class Mammalia; order Chiroptera; family Phyllostomidae; genus Carollia; species Carollia perspicillata. The sequence continues at coordinate 12,274 of PVKM010034094.1, forward strand.
ATTTGTATAGAGGAAAGCTTAATGTGCTAATTGACGAAAGTATTTAATCTTTTCATTTTAGTAGTGAAAAACATTTTGGTTTCTGACTTGAAAGTTGTTAAATATTCTAAAAATTATGTGAGTATTCTGTGACACCGGAAGTTATCCTTTTGCAGTTAAATAGTTGATGAAAGCATGCAAAGTGTCTTTGTATTTGAATGAAACACTCTCATTGTTCCCGTCTCACAGCATCTTTCTTTATGGCGATAACTTACATTTTTCTTACAGCTGGAGTTCACCATGCAAGAGGCTGTGCAGTGTCTGCACGCCCTGGAAGAGTACTGTCCTTCTAAAGACGACTACAGCAAGCTCTGCTTGCTTCTGACTTTGCCCCGTCTGACCAACCACGCCGAATTTAAGGACTGGAACCCCAGCACGGCACGGGTGCACTGTTTTGAAGAGGCGTGTGTCATGGTTGCAGAATTCATCCCTGCCGATAGGAAGCTAAGTGAGGCTGGTTTTAAAGCCAGCAACAATCGTTTGTTTCAGCTCGTCATGAAGGGCCTCCTTTATGAGTGCTGCGTAGAGTTTTGTCAAAGTAAAGCCACCGGAGAAGAAATCACAGAAAGCGAAGTACTCCTTGGCATCGACCTCTTGTGTGGCAATGGCTGTGACGATTTGGATCTGAGTCTGCTGTCGTGGCTTCAGAATCTCCCATCTTCAGTCTTCTCTTGTGCTTTTGAACAGAAAATGCTTAATATTCACGTTGACAAACTCCTGAAACCCACGAAGGCTGCATACGCTGACCTCTTGACTCCTCTTATCAGCAAACTCTCTCCCTATCCTTCATCTCCAATGAGAAGGCCTCAGTCAGCGGACGCCTACATGACCCGCTCGCTGAACCCTGCTTTAGACGGCCTCACCTGTGGGCTGACCAGTCACGACAAGAGAATCTCAGACCTTGGGAACAAAACGTCCCCGATGTCACACTCCTTTGCTAACTTCCATTATCCAGGGGTACAGAACCTCAGTAGAAGTCTCATGCTTGAGAATACAGAATGTCACAGTATTTATGAAGAATCCCCTGAACGGTAAGCTTTTGCTCATAAGAAAGTTAAGAAATCTCTGTAAGAGTGAGGTAATCTAATTGCTGGGTGTGGGTGTGGGTGTGGGTGTGGGAGGGTGGGGGGCAGTGTGTTTTCTTAAGGTTCAAGTCCCTTTAGTTGAAAGCTAGTCCTTAAAACTTTACAAAGGGTTTTAAATTTTTGATAATTAAAATTATCAGGGAAAATCTTTCTATTTTTATCCTGTGTTATTCTTTCTTTTGCTGGTTATCAAAGCAATATGTGTGCCCTGAAGAAATACTGGAACCTATAGAGGAGTATAAATTTGAGAATTAAAATTCTACACAGTCTCACATTTAGATGAGCAGTCTTCTGAGTACACCTTTTGAAATTGGGAATGTGCCATATATATGTTCATATAATCTGCTTTTTTTCCACTTGAAAGATCATGGATATTTTTATATTTTCTTTCTTAAAATTTTTTTTAAAATGATTGATTTTTAGAGAGGGGGAGGGAGAAAGACAGAAACATTGATTCATTATTCCATTTATTTATGCATTTATTTGTTACTTCTTTTTTTTAATTGAATTTACTTGTTTATTTTTAAAGATTTTATTTACTTATTTTCAGAGAGAGAAGGGAGGGAGAAAGAGAGGGGGAGAAACATCAATGTGCGAGAGATACATCAATCGGTTGCCTCTTGCATGTCCGCAACTGGGGAATTGGCCTCCAATCCAGGCATGTGCTCTGACTGGGAATCAAACCAGCAACCTTTTGGTTCACAGGCCAGCACTCAGTCCACTGAGCCACACCAGCCAGGGCTTTTCATTACTTCTTATATGTGCCTTGATCGGGGATTGCACCTCAGCCTTGGAATATCCAGATGATGCTCTAACCAACTGAGCTACCCAGCCAGGGCTAGATCTATATTTGGTATGTCTTACATACTTCTGTCCAGAGAGTCCATTATGGGGCCATGTCATAATCAAATTTCATAAAGGCAACAATCATTTTACTTTTGTACTTTTTCCTGTGATGCCTTGTACCGTCAGGTAATTTGTGTAAATGTCTATGATATTCATCATCTTTGGATGATGTTAATTATTATAAATTTTGAATAGAATGTAATTATGAAAATTGGAAATTGCTAGTATTTTAAAAGAATATTAGGAACACCCTGACATAAGGTGTCAAGCTTACTAATTAGTATACATTAAAAATATTGGAAAGATATATGTTTAGCTTTGATGCTAACTGCAAATAAACCAAAGAAAGCCTTTTAATAAAAACTCAACAGTTACCCTATCTGATGTGGCTCAGTGGATCGAGTGCCCCCATATGAGCCAAAGAGTCATCAGTTCATTTCCTAGTCGGGGCACAGGCCTGGGTTCAGGCCAGGTGCCCAGTAGGAGGCGTGCGAGAGGCAACCACACATTGATATTTTTTTCCTTGCTATCTCTCTCCCTCCCCTTCTCTCTAAAAATAAATAAATAAAAGTTTTAATAAAAAAATCTCAACAGTTATTAAAATTTTGTTGAAACATATTGGAGGAAAAAAGTCTTTCCTCCAATATTGAGATATTTCCTCCATATTTAGATAAATGTTCCATTTTTATCTAAATGTTTGGATAAAGAATCCAAACATTCAGATTTAAAAACATTTAATCCAAACATTTAGATTTAAAAAAAATCACAGATTGAGATCTTATAAAGAGAATTTAGGCATTAGGTCATCTAGCCTATTACCCAACTTATAGCTGTAGCTAGGCACAGAGAATGTAGGTGGTTTGCCCAACGCTGCACACCGTACTTCAGATGGGAGGCCTCCTTGCTCAATAATCCAGTGCTCATTTGTTATAAGCACATTCTATTTTAAAAGCCTTTTAGTGGTATGCTTAAGAAAAGAAAGGTAAATTAAAAAATCCATTTGTGTGCATTTGATAAGTGCACTTAGCCAGCGGCTGGAAACTCTGCCCCGACCTTCCTGCCTCATCCTCTGGGTGCGAGTGTGGTCGCACGTTTAGGTCCTTGCCAGTGCAAGGCTCTCGGCGGATGGTGTCCTCATGAAAATGACTAGCTCCGCTCTCCTGAACCCTAAACCTATATTTTGGTGTGTCTGATGTATCAAATGTTAAACGCTATTTTAAATTAAAATTTTTCTAACTAAAGTACATTTTCCTCTACCCTACCTCTTTCTTTTTGTTCTCTTGCGCCTTTCTGGAAGAAGCGACACACCTGTCGAGGCACCGCAGCCTGTCAACAGTGAAACCCTGGGCCCGAGCTCAGTGTCCGAAAAGGAGCCTGCAAACGGAACACAGAATCCAGGCCCAGCTAAGCAAGAAAAAAACGAGGTGGTATTTACTGCTTCCGGTGTCCTTTAGAGCTGTTCTCTT